>CAUYLG010015856.1:0-23466 GCA_963573385.1 Cacajao melanocephalus
GATGAGTCAAAATCCCTCAAATCACAAGTAGCTGAAGCCAAAATGACCTTCGAGACTTTATTTCAAATGAATGAAGAACCACTGAAGATAGCAATAAAAGATGCTTTTGATGAAAATTCTCAACTTCAGGAAAGCCAGAAACAGCTTTTGCAAGAAGCTGAAGTATGGAAAGAACAAGTGAGTGAGCTTAATCAACAGAAAATAACATTGGAAGACTCCAAAGTACACACAGAACAAGTTCTCAGTGATAAAGACAATCACATCAAGACTCTGATTGAATGCTTGCTAAAGATGAAAGACTGGGCTGCTATGCTTGGAGAAGACAGAACGGACGGTGATAACTTGGAGTTAGAAGTGAACAGTGAATTGGAAAATGGTGCTTACTTAGATCATCCCCCAAAAGGAGCTCTGAAGAAACTGATTTATGCTGCTAAGTTCAATGCTTCTTTCAAAAGCTTAGAAGGAGAAAGAAATCAAATTTATATTCAGTCATCTGAAGTTGATAAAATGAAGGAAGAGCTTACAGAGCGTATTAAAAATCTTGAGACTGAACAAGCAACTTTGCAGTCAGAAAACACGTGTTTTGAAAGTGAGAATCAGAAGCTCCAACAGAAACTTAAAGTAATGACTGAACTATATCAAGAAAATGAAATGAAACTCTACAGCAAATTAACAACAGAGGAAAATTACTGGGTAGAGACAGAAGAGAAACTTTCTAAAGTAGACAAAAGGATCAGCCATGCCACTGCAAAGCTGGAGACCTACAGAAAGCGAGCCAAAGATCTTGAGGAAAAATTGGAGAGAACGATGCATTATTATCAAGGGCGCACTATTTCCTATGAGAACAAAGCACATGATAATTGGTTCACAGCTCGAACTGCTGAAAGACATCTCAATGATTTAAGGAAAGAAAATGCTCACAACAGACAAAAATTAACTGAACTACAGTTTAAATTTGAACTTTTAGAAAAAAATCTGTATGCACCGGATGTTCCAAATATACCATTTGGCAGAGAACCTTCCCCATATGGCCCCTCACCACTGGGTCAGCTTCATCTGAAATGAGAGCTTTTCTGTCTCCTCCAACTTCGTTGGAGGGTCCACCCAGACTGTCACCTTTGCTTCCAAGGAGAGGAGGAAGAGGCTCAAGAGGCCCAGGGAATCCTCTGGACCATCAGATTACCAATGAAAGAGGAGAATCAAGCTCTGATATGTTGACCAGTTCTCACAGGGTTCCTTCTGACACTGGGCCCCTGTCACCTCTGTGGGAAAAGGGAGCTTCTGGAGATGATTTTCCACCAGTGGATTTCCCAGGTCCACCACATGCTCCATTTGCAAGTATGCTTGTTTTTTAAAAATGTTTTTAAAGCTGAATATATGTTTTATTAATCAGAGATAATAATTTTACTATCTGTTCATGTAGTTACACAGTGGAGGAAAAAATTTTCTAGCATCTGTGAATGTACCATTACTTTTCCAAATTGGGAAGGCAGCCAGCCATAAGTGGACTGTAATAAAGTTTCAAATGGATTCATCTTAATAATATAGAGTTATTTCTGTATTTTGGTAGTCAAAAGATAATTGACTTTTAGCAGGTCTTATAAAACTAAAATTATCTGTATCATATTGATAGCAACTGGTTATTCTGGCCGTTAGTTAAAATAGTTAAAATTTATATTCTAGCATTAAAATTACTGGCTAAGATATTTTTTAAAGTCGTTTTCATAAGTAGTTCTGATGTAGTCCTACTTATTTAAAACTTAAGATGTATTTATTATGTTTGACCTAATTGTTGAATGTATTAAATTCTTTTAAAGCATCACATAAGAAAAGGGAAAAATTGCTTTTCTATTCATACTTTACCATTTTGAACTATAGGGTTCTGCAGAATAAATATGTGGTTACCAAATACTAGGCTTTGCCTACGAATGTCTCAGCTAGTCATTCCTTCCCTTGTTTCTCCTCTCTTTTTAAAGTTTAAAGTGAATTAAAATGAATTTTGTTTGGGGGAATTTTAGGGTGGTCTTTGATATAACTGGAAATGTTTTAGTATATCAAATCAATTGGGAATCACTGATGTGAATTTTAAGTTTCGTGAAAATTATATTACATGAAATGTTTTTTGAGGACTTTGATAATAAAAGAAAAATATTTTTTTCACAGTAAGTTTTATATATTTTGAAATACTTCCTCTTTTTTAAAAAAACAGGTATTAAGATAGGACAAAAATTACATTAAAAATTACGGATATTTTCTTTAATCATCTGTATTTGAAGAGGTACTCTTTTCTCAATTTTGTAAAAATTAATTTGTTAGAGCAAGTAATTATTCTGGTATCAATTTTCAAATAAAAGTATAGGTAATGGTATTATAAAATTAATGATTTATTAGAGCACAGTACAGGTTCTCAAAGTTATAAAATGTCTTTTACCAGTCTCTTCGAACAGTGAGAAATGTGTATCCACTGAGGGGTTTTCCTCCTTACCTTCCCCCAAGACCTGGATTTTAACTCCCACCTCTACTCCAGAAGTGAGTTCCTTCAAGGTTGATTCCACCTTCAAATGAGCCTGTTACTGAACATCCAGAACCACAGCAAGAAACCTGACAAGATTTTTGCCCTCTTCAAAAATAATTTTGACTGATCTCATTTTTGATTTAAAGTAACTGCTATTACTGTATAACTTTCACTTATACTTACTTTACTTATACTTTTGCTAAAATTGTAGATTAATGGAATTATAAATCTCAGGATAGTATTTTGTGAATAAAGATGATTTAAATATGAATCTTATGAGTAAATTATTTCCATTTTATTTTATTCTGGATAGCATAACTATTTTAAGTTGATTAGTCCACTATTACATAAACAATAGTGGGAGTTTTATATATGTAATCTTGAAGGTGGAGGCTTTAAATTCTAAAGTCCGTATCTTTATGCCATGAACTGTATTTACTGTGGTTGTTGACAAATGTGAAAGTAACTTTACGCTTAATTAAATACATTTTAGTTGATTTAAAGACTTGTTTAGCATTGATAATAATAAAATCAGCTAGTTTTTCTATTAAAAAAAAAAACTCATAGCATATGTAATGTGAACCCTAATACAAACTATGAGTTTAGTTAATAAGAATGTATCAGCATTGGCTCATCAATTGTAACAGATATGCCACACTAATGCCAGATGTTAATAATAGGGGAAACTGTGTATGTGGGTGGGGCAGGAAAAGGGTATATGGGAACTCTATACTTTATGTTCAATTTTTCTGCAAACCTCAAACTGCTCTAAAAATTCATTGAAAAAATGAGATGTAAGAAGGAAAAGTAAATGAAACAATAAAAATACCAAAGAAACAAAAATAGAAGAAAATATAAATTAATATCTAATTTAAGAATAAACTTGGTAAGAATATGTCAAAAAACATGAATCAAGAAAGAAAAGACTAATACACCACTAGAAAAATGAGCAATGGATATTAATAGACTTTTTTAAAAAAGAAGAACCATAAATGTTCAATGAGACTATGAGAGAAATATTCAGTCAAATTAATACTAAAACCTAAAATTATGAGATTTCATTTTTATCTATGAAATTGGCAAACATTTTTAAAAGAGATAATAGTAATCATGAGGGGCCAAACAGGCCCTTTCACATGTGACCAGTGAGGACTGTAAATTGGGATGACCTTTGGCCAGAAAAAAAATTTCCAAAACTTGGAAGGCAAAATATGACTACATAACTTGTTTTCATGTTAGGGCACTGCCTAACTAGCCCATCTAAGGTGAATTGAATCCTGACTTGTTATTATTGATTTGCACATTTTACAACTGTAAATTCAGATGTTAGCTGGTAGAAAATTGGTAAGCAGTAGAGCTGGGCACGGTGGCTCACACTTGTATTCCTAGCACTTTGGGAGGCTGAGGCAGGCGGATCACAAGGTCAAGAGGTCGAGACCATCCTGGCCAACATGGTGAAACCCCATCTCTACTAAAATATGAAAATTAGCTGGGCATGGTGGTGTGCGCCTGTAATCCCAGCTACTCGGGAGGCTGAGGCAGGAGAATCGCTTGAACTCTAGAGGCAGAGGTTACAGTGAGCCAAGATCACACCACTGCACTCCAGCCTAGCACCTGGTGACAGAGCAAGACTCTGTCTCCAAAAAATAAATAAATAAATAAATAAATAAATAAATAAATTTTTTAAATTAAAAAAAAGAAAATTGGTAAGATGTTAATATTTTTGTCCAATAGAGGTATAACAGAGAAAAATAATTTCTGCTCTGTAAAGAAGATTGCACGAAAAGCTATGGTTTATCACCCCGTAGGACATTCATCAGATTTATATCTAATTTAGCAATGACTTATAATAATTTTAGTCGTCTTTTTCTTATATATGTATGTATATACGTATATATTATGTATATGTATCTTATATAGTATACATACATAATATACATACTATATGTATATATATTATATATGCATACATTATGCATATATTTTTATAGTTATATACATAATACATGTACATATGTATATATAGATACATATATAGATATATACATAGATATCTATGCATATAGATATATGTACATAATATACATATATACTTATGGATATATGTACATAATATATGTATATATACTTATAGAGATACATAATATATGAACATACATATATAGATAGATATACATAATATGTGTGTACATATAGATAGATATACAGAAAACCTAGGCAATACCATTCAGGACATAGGCATAGGCAAGGACTTCATAAATAAAACACCAAAAGTAATGGAAACAAAAGCCAAAATAGACAAATGGGATCTAATTAAACTTAAGAGCTTCTGCACAGCAAAAGAAACTATCACTAGAGTGAACCGGCATCTAAAAGAATGGGAAAAATTTTTGCAGTCTACATATCTGACAAAGGGCTAATATCTATTACCTACAAAAAACTGAAACAAACAACCCCATCAAAAAGTGGGTGAAAAATATGAACAGACACTTTTCAACAGAAGACATCTGTGCAGCCAACAAATATCTGAAAAAAGCTCATGATCTCTGGTCATTAGAGAAATGCAAATCAAAACCACATTGACATGCTATGTCATGCCAGTTAGAATGGTGATCATTAAAAAATCAGGAGACAACAGATGCTGGAGAGGATGTGGAGAAATAGGAACGTTTTTACACTGTTGGTGGAGTGTAAATTAGTTCAACCATTGTGGAAGACAGTGTGGCGATTCCTCAAGGATCTAGAACTAGAAATACCATTCGACCCAGAAATCCCATTACTGGGTATATACCCAAAGGATTACAAATCATTCTGTTACAAAGACACATGTACATGTATGTTTATTGCGGCACTGTTTACAATATGGAACCAACCCAAATGCCCATCAGTGATAGACTGGATAAAGAAAATGTGGCATATATACACCATGGAATACTATGCAGCCATAGAAAAGATTGAGTTCATGTCCTTTGCAGGGTCATGGATGAAGCTGGAAACCATCATTCTCAGCGAACTGACACAAGAACAGAGAACCAACACCGCATGATGTCACTCATAAGTGGGTGTTGAACAATGAGAACGCATGGACACACACAGGGAGGGGAACATCACACACTGGGTCCTGTCAGTGGGTGGCGGGGAGCCTATGGGAAAGACAGCACGGGGTGGGGGGCTAGGGAAGGAATAGCATTAGGAGAAATATCTAATGTAGATGATGGTGTGATTGATGCAGCAAACCACCATGGCACGTGTATACCTATGTAAAAAACCTGCACGTTCTGCACATGTACCCCAGAATATAAAGTATAATTAAAAAAAGAAAAATATTAATGGTAAGAAAGTGGTCAAAATATTATCTAACTATTAAGGAATATCTATGTAGGCCCAGATTCCAGTCAGGAAGACTTCCTCTGTCCTTTCCACTTCCTTTACTTACCTTGCAGGTTTTACATGTCTCTGACCTCATTTTCACCAAAAAACAGTTGAAGGAAAAAGAAGAGAGGAAAGAAAACAAGACAAACCCCATGGCTAGACGTGTCTTAGGTAGGAAAAATTTAAATAGCAAAACAGGCGGCATTATGGATCCCTAGCAAAGTAGCCAGGATTGAGAATGCCAAGCATGGAGAAAGCAGTTCTGGATAAGGCAGGTCAGGCCTGGCCAACAAGGCAGGGCCAGACACATTCTTCTGGGCTCCTCAAGGCTGCTGGCTTCATCTGTACACAGCTCACACCCAGGCACACTGGGGAACAATTCCCAGCAGCAACCGTTCCCAGCTAATTTCCTACACATCTGGATTTGCCTTGAAAGTTAGACAGTGAACACGGAGGACAGCTCTGCCACTGAAGAGGACGGGTCCTTTCTTAGCTACAAATCGTGGAAAGCAGGGACTATGGAGGAGCCCTAAGGTAGGGGAGGAGGCTGTATCTTGGTCATGAGAGAGGTTTGGATGCTGCCTGGACCTGCTGTCTATCAGTTGTGGTCTATGCTTATTTATGTTCCCTGGAAAACTGACAGAAAGCCGCCTAGGCACAAAAATAATAGTTTGTGCAAGATTACCTGAAAGCTTGTGCATCCAAAGTGACCATTAGGGAAGGCACCTTTGGAAGTGGCCTGCATGCAGAAATGCATGCTGCAGCTTGCTGTTGGTGGGGTCAGGCTAACTAGTCTTGAACGGAATGTTTCCCCCTGAGGCTGGAAATCCAGTTCTGGTCTACCGTCTTCCCTCCCGTCCTTCCACCCTAGGTCCCTCCTATCCTGGGTTTCTGTTTATATTAGTCCCTCTAATAGGAATATCTCTCGGCCGCACGCAGTGGCTCACGCCTGTAATCCCAGCACTTTGGGAGGCTGAGGTGGGCAGATCACAAGGTCAGGAGATCAAGACCATCTTGTCTAAGACAGTGAAACCCCGTCTGTACTAAAAGTACAAAAATTATTCGGGTGTGGTGGTGAGCACCTGTAATCCCAGCTACTCAGGAGGCTGAGGCAGGAGAATCACTTGAACCCTGGAAGAGGAGTTTGGGGTGAGCCAAGGTCGCACCATTGCACTCCAGCCTGGGCGACAGAGCGAGACTCTATCTCAAAAAAAAAAAAAAAAAAAAAAAGAAAAAAAAAAAGAAAATGTTACTTCTGTCCCTTACCTGGCCATCTTATTCCAAGGGTGAGAACTGAGGGCCCTCCTCCCGCTGTATCCTGTCTGAAGAGCTCTTTTGTTGAGCCTGCAAAATGGCTTTAAAACCACAATACTTCATGTACAAATCCAGCTTCTTCTTACAAACTGCAAGATCTGGCAGTATTGGCTCCCCATGGTTGCATGGCAATAATTAGCTAGATCTAGTAGCAGCTGTCCCTGTTAGATGGCAGGTCAGCATTACATTTCTCCAAGGTCTTCACTACTCCCTATTGTGTTGTGGCTTTGTGCACCCTTGGGGTACACTGCATTTTTTTTAAATCTGTTGTTATTCTAATTACACTGCTCTCATGATTACTTAGTTGCATATCTGTCTCCCCTATTCAACTCCAGGGTGAGCTGTGTATCTTGTTCATCTTTCTTGGTACAGTTCCTGGCTCACAGTAGGCAGAAACAGAATAAGCATCTGAATGAATGAAGGAGGCCCTTAGTAATAAGGAACATGTCTGAGCATCTCTCAAGCCATCAATCACCTCCACTGCTCCTATGATACTAGTTAATAAGGACACAATGAAGGTCTTATTGTACCTAAAGGTGTTTTAACCATTGCTGGATCAAAATAAACCAGCTGGCACTTCTGGGTGAAGTCAATAAGGAGAATGGAAGAAATGAAGAGAAACTCACCTTGGAGTGGATGCCAAGAGTATCCATTTGTAACACCATTAGGAAAGTTCATTTTGCTTTTACACTCGTCTCCTTTCTTCATGTTGGGATTTCTTGAAGCATAGGTATGTGTAAGGTATTGAAAAACATCATCATCAGGAGTTAAGCTTCCTGCCTCAGCCTCGCAAGTAGTTGGGACTACAGATGTGCACCACCACACCTGGATAATTTTTGTATTTTTTGGTAGTGATGCTCCTTGCATCATTCATTGGGTGTGTTTTTTATTTGAGCTTTATAAGAAAGCTTTTCCTGGTCTGAGAATAGAAGTTATCGTGGTTGTACATTCTTATACCTTTGATCCTAACCATTACCAGTTTGGGCAAAGACAAAACAGGGTATGCAGTCTGAGTTTATTTTAATGCAGTGAGAAGTGTAGGTTATGGGTGCTTGTTAAAGAGATGTTTTGAGGTCAAGAATTTTGGGGAATTAAACAGCTCTCACAGGCCCAACTTATTCAACATTCAGGGGCCCAAGAAATTGTGCTTTCTTGTTGTTCTGATGAAACATCTGAAAATACTGAAACTGAAACCACAGGGGAAAGGAAAGGCTTTTGTTTCAGAAAGTAAAAATCTCAGGCATAAACCAGGCATATGAGTGTGCTCAGGTCAACTGCCCCAAACTTAATGGAATTACAGATTTTGAGGAGTTGCTGTACTATTTTGGTAGATATAAGCTCCAAATTTTAGAACACATATTCTGATGAACATGAATCATACTTCAAGTTTTGCAGCTGCTTTTGGTATGCAAACCCCAAGATGTGTTTGAATTACCAAGTGTCTCCCCTATCTGTGCAGTTTGATTGCAAGAGGAATTTAATTTCACAGACCTGAAAGGGAAACATGCTATCAAAAAAGACAAAATTTAATTAGAATTTGAGTAGTGGTACATGAATCACAAAGTTATCCTAAATTTTATTCTTCCATGAAACTACTGAAATCCAGACTGATGGCAATCATAAATCAGAAACAAAAATCGGAGTAGAAATTCAGTTATATACTGCTTGAATACAGTCTAGACAGTTCAAGAATTGTTTAGTCACATATATAACTGTATTATCATTGACATAATCAAAATTAATTAACAAGTTTCTATTTCAGGTAAATATCCTTCAGGACCAAAAATACTCTGAAATCATCCCTGTATGAAATTATTCTTGCCAGATAAGCAGACACTTTTGGCCACAAGAAATGGGCATCTTTCCCTGATTCAATGCCAGCAATGCCAACTTAGGGCCCAGATGATTCAGATAACCTAACCTTGAGGTAAAGAGTTGGGAACAGTGTTAGAAATATCTATGTGAATATTGCTTAGCCTGATATTTTATAAGAAGTAAATGAACAATATATACTCTTAATTGGTCTGTCTCTTGGGGTCCTGAAATTTCCAGCATATTGCAATTATGAGGCTTTTTTCTTTTGTTTGAGATGGAGCCTCACTCTGTCGCCCAGGCTGGAGTGCAGTAGCACAGTCTCAGCTCACTGCAACCTCTCCCTTCCAGGTTCAATCAATCTCGTGCCTCAGGCTCCTGAGTAGCTGGGATTACAGGCGCCCACCACCATGCTCAGCTAATTTTTTGTATTTTTAGGAGAGACAAGGTTTCACCATATTGGACCGTGCTGGTCATGAACTGCTGACCTCAAGTGATCTGCCCACCTCAGCCTTCCAAAGTGCTGGGAATACAGGCGTGAGCCACCACTCCCAACCCAATTATTAGGCTTTGAGTAACACCTAGCCAAGAAATGTGAGTCATACCTAGTTTTGATAGGCTACATGTGTATTTTTATTAAATTTTCAAACAATTTTGAAACACTCTTTTTATATTATTCTAAACATCTCTAATTTTGAATAGCATTAGGAGAGAATTCAGACCACATGCTTATAGATTTCTAATTATTCCTAGAATGTGGACGTTACTATTCTAATGAGCTAGAGAAGACTTCTGGTGTGAACATGAGTGGGTATATTCGTATTTTGTCTTTTCTATCTTTGAAAATTATCCCAGAGATAAAAGGATAAAAGCAGAAACCCCACCCTTCAAAATCTGCAAGCCTATTTTTTTTTTCTTTTGCAGAGTAGGACATAAATATACTGCCCAGGTTCTAAAACATGTATAAGAGTTGACAAAATCAGCTGAGATTTAGCAGAAATTGCATAGGAAAAAGTAGAGAGGAAAAATGCAGAGCCCAATCTCAGCTACAATAAGGCTCATCTAGGCTCTGCTAGCAAAAGTCTAACTCCTGAAGGTAAGAGACACAGCCTGAGTTAAAGAAGCTTTATCCTTGTTTACAAAAGTGGGTGTGGGAACAGAGGAAAACCATGCTGGCAACAAAAGTTCCCTATACCCAGACAGTGCAAGTGAGGCTACACAAAGAATCACACAGAAGCCATATTCACAGGAAGCAGTCTGTTCATGTGTCAGCAGAGAAGTGAGTCTGCACTTAGTCAATAAAAGCTTCTTCCTAACCTTGCTCCCATCCATACTAGAACTCTTGCAAGTAGTTGGTCCAGGAAAACCCGGTTGACTCAATGATGATAGATAGGAAAGGAAGTAGCACACCACCAATACAAAGAAATGACAACAAAATTTTAGAAAAAGGAGCAAAATCTAACAGATGAAGAATGCTTTACAAGTGAAATGGTAGCTGTGGCAGATGAAATTTTTTTAAATATCTTTCCCTGAATTAGAGAAAAGAATGAGACCATAACCTCAATAAAAAGAAAATTATAAATATAGGAATTTGAGGAAGATTTAGAGAGATAGGAGGTGATGAAATGCAACGGAAGAACTCAGAAAAGAAGTGGCAGAAAATACTATCACAGAAATAAAGACAAAATTAGAAGGGAAGTGAGAAAGAAAAGAAACATAAGGGAAGATGATAAGAAATATGGAGAAAAGAAATGAAAAAAAAAAAGCAAAATGAAATGAAAAAAAGCCAGAATGGATTAGACACAAAATAACAAACACAGAAAACAGGGAAAGGAGGTTTTTAAAAAACTTATAACTAGTGCCCCCAAGGAAAAGATCCAAAATAATGGAACAAACAAATATTTAAAGATACAATTGAAGAAAACTTCTCTCAATTAAAAAAAAAGTACACCTCTTTATTGAAAGGAGGTAGCATATGCCAGAGACATTTTACCTTAAATAATTACTAACTACAATGAAAAAAAAAAAAACACATGATTATCTCAATAGATGCAGAGAAGGCCTTCAATAAAATTCAACAGCTCTTCATGCTAAAAGCTCTCAATAAACTAGGTATTGATGGAACGTATCATAAAATGATAAAAGCTATATATGACATACCGACAGCCAATATCATACCAAATGGGCAAAAGCTGGAAGAATTCCCTTTGAAATCAGGCACTAGACAAGGATGCCCTCTCTCACCACTCCTATTCAACAAAGTATTGGAAGTTCTAGCCAGAGCAATCAGGCAAGAAAAAGAAATAAAGTGTATTCAATTAGGAAAGGAGGAAGTAAAACTGTCTCTATTTGCAGATGACATGATTGTATATGTAGAAGACCCCATTGTCTCAGCCCAAAATCTTCTCAAACTGATAAGCAACTTTAGCAAAGTCCCAGGATACAAAATCAATGTGCAGAAATCACAAGCATTCCTATATACCAATAACAGACAAACAGAGCCAAATCAAGAGGGAACTCTCATTCACAACTACTACAAAGAGAATAAAATACCTAGGAATACAACTAACAAAGGATGTAAAGGACCTCTTCAAGGAGAACTACAAACCACTGCTGAAGGAAATAAGAGACGACACAAACAGATGGAGAAACATTCCATGCCCATGGTTAGGAAGAATCAATATCATGAAAATGGCCATACTGCCCAAAGTAATCTATAGATTCAACGCTATCCCCATCAAGCTACCAATGACCTTCTTCATAGAACTGGAAAAAACCACTTTAAACTACATATGGAATCACAAGAGAGCCCGCATAGCCCAGACAATGCTAAGCAAAAAGAACAAATCTGGAAGCATCACACTGCCAGACTTCAAACTATGCTACAAGGCTACAGTAATCAAAACAGCATGGTACTGGCACCAAAACAGAGACATAGACCAATGGAACAGAACAGAGACTCCAGAAGAAACACCACACATCTACAACCATCTGATCTTTGACAAACCTGGCAAAAACAAGCAATGGGGAAAGGACTCCATGTTTAATAAACGGTGTTGGGAAAACTGGCTAGCAATATGCAGAAAGCAGAAACTGGACCCCTACCTGTCACCTTACACTAAAATTAACTCCAGATGGATCAAAGATGTAAACATAAAACATAATACCATAAAAACATTAGAAGAAAATGTAGGCAAAACCATCCAGGACATAGGCATAGACAAGGACTTCATGACTAAAACACCAAAAGCAATGGCAATAAAAGCCAAAATAGACAAATGGGACCTAATTAAACTCCAGAGCTTATGTACAGCAAAAGAAACCATCATTAGAGTGAGTTGGCAACCAACAGAATGGGAAAAAATTTTTGCAATCTACCCATCTGACAAAGGGCTAATATCCAGAATCTACAAGGAATTAAAACAGAAATACAAGAAAAAAAAAAAAAACCCCATTCAAAAGTGGGTGAAGGATATGAACATACACTTTTCAAAAGAAGACATATATGAGGCCAACAAACATATGAAAAAATGCTCATCATCACTGGTCATTAGAGAAATGCAAATCAAAACCACACTGAGATATCATCTCACACCAGTTAGAATGGCGATCATTAAAAAATCTAGAGACAACAGATGCTGGAGAGGATGTGGAGAAATAGGAACACTCTTACACAGTTGGTGGGAGTGTAAATTAGTTCAACCATTGTGGAAGACAGTGTGGCAATATCTCAAGGATCTAAAAATAGAAATTCCATTTGACCCAGCAATCCCATTACTGGGTATATAACCAAAGAACTATAAATTGTTCTACTATAAAGACACATGAACACGTATGTTCATTGCAGCCCTGTGTACAATAGCAAAGACCTGGAACCAACCCAAATGCCCATCAATGATAGACCAGACAAAGAAAATGTGGTACATATACACCATGGAATACTACACAGCCATAAGAAACAATGAGTTCCTGTCCTTTGTAGGGACTTGGATGAATCTGGAAACCATCATTCTCAGCAATCTGACACAAGAATAGAAAGCCAAACACCGTATGTTCTCACTCATAAGTGGGTGTTGAACAACGAGAACACATGGACTCAGGGAAGGGGACATCACACACTGGGGGCAGTTGGGGGGCATAGGGGAGAGACAGTGAGGGGTGGGGAGGGAGGGGAAGGTGGGGAGGGATAACATGGGGAGAAATGCCAGATATAGTATGCACCTAAAGTAAAATAAATAAATTGAAATTAAAATAAAACAAGAAATAATCATTTGGAGAGGTTACAGTTAATCAATCAAATCCTTCGTAGAGGTTGCATATAATCAAATCACTTATAAAGGGAAGTGCCCGACTGTCCTTAAATCTCCACACAACAACATTCATTCCAAGAAGACATTGATCAATGTATACAAGATACTCAAGTAGAGAAAATGGACACAAAGTCTTTAGCCAGATTGTCTTTCAAGTATAAAAACTACAGACAAAGAGTTTAAAATATGTAAAAATTCAGGTAGCATTGTTTCTATTAGCCCTTCTTAAGAAAACTACTAAAGATGAACTTTAGGTAGCAAAAGATAATTGGCAAAAGTACAGCAAGAGGCCTGCTTGTGAACATTGTATCATTAAGAATGATGTCTTTCCTTTGGCTCTCTGGAATTCATCCATCACCAGCCAAATCTCCTATCTCCTTAGCCTCTTCTCTGAACAGTTCATTCACCTTCTTGCTCTAGAAAACCCGGTCTCTCCTGAGGATACACTTCCCCTGAAGCCATCTTACATAATGGCTGCTTCTTTTCTTCCACTATCCTTATATATCTGGGCCTACATCTGGGGAAGGCCACCTCTTTGCTCCTCATTGCCACTTTCAGACTTTTCTCACTTGCCTCCCTAAAATTCTACCAAGTTAAATTGCATGTTATCAAATTAACTCCCCCAAAAATGTTCATTTTTGCTGTAATTGATTGATACCTGGGTCAGTCTCTTTCATTTCTCAATGCTATTAGCTCCAATCTGATCATCTCTCTCTTTAGTCTTAATTCTTCATGATTTCAATAACTATTGCAGGGGTTCCTTCCAACACCATAGCTTGTCAGTTTTCTGAACTTCTTTGCTCAAATAACCTTGTTCTCTACCATGTCTCAGTCACTCACCCTTATTGTTATGCTCTAGATTGTGTCATTATCAATAACTTAATAATCTTAGTTTCATCATTCTATCCCCTGACATCTCACTTTGTTTCTTTCCAGTTTACTCTGTTTGACACCCCGTGATGGTTAATACTGTCAACTTGATTGGTTTGAAGGACACAAAGTATTGATCCTGGGTGTGTCTGTGAGGGTGTTGCCAAAGGAGACTAATATTTGAGTCAGTGGGCTGGGAAAGGCAGACCCATGCTTAATCTGGGTGGGTACCATCTAATCAGCTGCCAGTGAGGCCAGAATATAAGCAGGCAGAAAAATGTGAAAAGAGAGACAGGCCTAGCCTCCCAGCCTACATCTTTCTCCCATGCTGGATGCTTCCTGCCCTTGAACATCCAACTCCAGGTTCTTCAGTTTTGGAACTTAGACTGCTCTCCTTGCTTGTCAGCCTGCAGATGGCCTATCGTGGGACCTTGTGATTGTGTCAATTAATACTTAATACACTCCCCTTTATCTATATGTAAATATAAATATATTCCATTAGTTCTATTCCTCTAGAGAACCCTGACTAACACACACCACAATAATCCTTTGAGCTCTAATCAAGGGAGAAAAGTGACATATATACAAAGTTATTTATTGCAGTATTATTCCTGATAGAATATTATAAACAACCAAATGTACACCTTTAAAGTCTAGGTTAAAAAATTTATTTAAGGGCTGGGTGTGGTGGCTCACGCCTGTAATCCCAGCACTTTGGGAGGCCAAGGTGAGTGGATCACTTGAGGTCAGGAGTCCAAGATCAGCCTGGCCAATGTGGTGAAACCTTGTCTCTATTAAAAATACAAAAATCAGCCAGGCACGGTAGTGGGTGCCTATAATCTGAGCTGCTTGGGAGGCTGAGGCAGGAGAATTGCTTGAACCCGGGAGACGGAGGTTGCAGTGAGACAAGATCACACGATTGCTCTCCAGCCTGGGCAACAAAGTGAGACTCCGTCTCAAAACAAAAAAAAAAAATGTATTTAAGGAAGGGAGCAGTTACTTGAGCCAGGAAACAGAGAAGTATATGGAGAGGGCTGCCTGACAGGAGCTGTCACCTTCAGCCAGGAGGTGCAGCCAGCCTGTAGTGGTGACACAGCAAGGGAGGAACCTTGGAAATAAATACCCAACCTCCCTCTTATCATTCCTTTTGTTTTCTGCCATTGACTCAGAAACTGAATAATAGTTATTAAATTGTTTTTTCAGGTCACTTTGAAAAGATGAGGCGTCAAACAGCCACTACTATTAAGCAGGGTGCAAGTATCACAACACTAGTGTCATCTGAGAATTCATACCAACCCTTAGCTAAGGAAGTAGCTCCCAACCTGGGGATCTCTGGGTCCCTGAGGGCTCTTAAAGTAGTTATGGAGCTCATGGAACTATTTTCAACATTTCAAAAAGATGTCACGTAGCAATTGTACGTCCATCCTGGATAAAACTGCACAAGCAAACTGCAATGTTATGTTTTCTAGCTCTGAGGTGATGTATTATTAACTCAATGCTGATCAGAAGTGTGATAGGTTTTACACAACTTTAATTAATAAAGAAAGGAGCATCATTTTAAAAAGAAATGATCCCAAGTGTAGATTCGTAGAATAGGGAAGTTCTAAGTCTTTCTCGATTTTAGACAGTCACTGAATCTAGGAGGTACTGTTTATAATTTATAAAATTATTTTACCACTAAAAATCACAGAACATATTCCATTATAAGGATATCATAACTAAAAGATATATATTACTATTTGTTTACCTGGAATTACTATGTGATAAATAACAGTGTAACATGTTTACATTAAAAATATTAAATAGTATGTAAAATAGAAACATTGTTCTGATCCTAAATTCAGTGGTCAGATTATATATAAAGAGTCTGGAAGCATTCTTTGGTTCACTCAACATTACTAGTCAAGCACCTTTCGGGGCTGGATTACCTATAATTTTGTCCTATCTGTTTGGTCTGATCAATTTTTAAACAGTTTCATGCAGAGCTTGCCTTTTGTTTTATAGCAAAGTCTTATGTTATTAAGCTTTTCTGAGAAATAAATCAAAAAGGTACTAGAAGAAAGAATATTTTGTATTTTGTAATACAATTACTTCTCAAGGAGTTAGTTGACTTTTAAAATAAAGTAAGGGGATTTATTAAAGTCAGGAAAATTTGCAGGTTTCAGAAATGCTATGGTTAAATATTTTAGGGTAATTGGGGGAAGAGCAACAGAGTGATCTTCAGAGGCTTAGCAGTGAATCGGAGACAGAGAAGGAAGAGCTGCCTAGAAAATAGAAAAAGCAGATGGGATTTTTGTTTCTTCCCATAAGGGATCATTAAGTTCAAAACTGTCAAGATGTCAAAGCATTAACAAGATTAAACACAAAAGATAAAAAGTTTTCCTCCAAAACAAGCCTGAAAACTGCAGTGCTTTTGATAGAAGACATGTAAAATTTCCCATGTGATGGTGGTTGTCTTATCAATGAACACTTGGAGCCCCTTGTCAGGGAATGCAGTGTGATCTGTCTCCCCAAGGTCTCACCTTTTAGCCATTGCCTGATTAATTTCATCTGCCTCCACCATAGGGTTCACAAAACCAGGCTGGGCAAAGTCTGATCCATAGAATTCTATTTCTCTATCCATTCAAGACACTTATTCCCTAACAAAATAACTCAAATGGAAAAGCTTTGGCAATACGCAAAAATAAAAAAGAATCTCCTCTCAGGGTTCAGAGTTTCCCGGGAGAGTAGCATACCTTATCAATGTCGCAGACCACCATTTGAAAAGCTAGGAGATCTCCGTTAGGGGCATAAGGTCAACTGCCAGAGCCAGGGCAAAGTGCAATGGGTCATCATTAACGCAGTCACAAGTATCAGATCAGTAAAGCTCCAGACAGGCATGGTGACTGATTTTAAATAAGATCTTTCTTTTCAAATCATTCTTGTACTTTAAAGTTGTCCTCCCCAAAGACTCGTACAATAATGTAAAATTTGGGGGACAACCTGAATGTACATCAATAGGGAAATGGCAAAATAAATTACAGCATATCCATTCTCTTGAGTCTTAGGTATTTGTTAAGAAGGATAAGTTTGATCTCAAAATATTAACATAGAAAAAAAAATGGAGCTTTTAACAAGCAAATGGAACAGGAATATACAATTCAATTTTGCAAAACAAGTGTATTGGATGCAATCTTTGTGCACCTCCTCAGATTTTCTCTACTGCCTTTTTTTTCTGAAAGTAATCTCCACACCCCTAATGCACCCCTACCACAACCACTGCCTTTACCGAGCTCCCAGGGCTGGCTGGAGTTCAAATTGGAGCCCTGGGCCTGCATGGCCCTTAGTCCTGACACACTGAGCCCTATCAGTATTGAGTTGTCACTCTTTTTCTAAGTTTAGGTGAAATGCCACTCTATGGAGCGGCGAGGGGTCAGGGGAAGGGGTACGGAGATTGGCTTCCTGAGTGTCTGCCAAGGGGTGGAAATATAGGAAATTATCTTTTTAGGGGATGAAAATTGGCCCATGGCATATGAAAGGCAGGAAGGTACCAAGGAGAAAAAAAATCCCTCCCCTTTCTTCCTGCAGTGGGCTACTCTGAAGTGTGGTTTCTTCTTGCAGCTTTTCCAGAGGAGTCCTACATGCTGAGTGGGCATGCCTGCAAAGTATCTGCTATGTCTTTGCCAATCCCCTTATAAAATGGTGCTCTTAAGACTTCTCAACAGAATATGATTGAAAAATTAAGGTTGGTGGTGGAAACAGCAGTTACAAGTGAGAGCTATCCTTCAGTGACCTAGATCAAGGTCTTGTATCCAGAACTTGGTCTAAGTCTCCCTTTAAGTAGCTCCAGAACTGCGATAACAAAACTTGTTCAACTTTAAATTACAGGCAGAGGTGACGATGACAAATGATATTCACTATGCAATATGTATTATCCTGATGCTTTGTGCCAGGAAATATTCTAAGTGCTGGGAATTTAGCAGTGAAGAAAGGGGACAAAAATCCTCATCCACGTGGAGTTTATTTTCTAGAATTGGAGGGGAGTGGATGGGAGGAACAGTAACCAAGAGTTATAGGCCAGACGCAGTGGCTCATGCCTGTAAACCCAGCACTTAGGGAGGCTGAGGCGAGTGGATCTCTTGAGGCCAGGAGTTCAAGACCAGCCTGGCCAACATGGTGAAACCTCGTCTCTACTAAAAATACAAAAATTAGCTGGGTGTGGTGGCAGGTGCCTGTAATCTCAGCTACCCAGGAGACTGAAGAAGGAGAATCTCTTGAAACTGGGAGGTGGAGATTGCAGTAAGCTGAGATGGCACCACTGCACTCCACAAGAGTGAAACTGAGTCTAAAAAAAAAAAAAAAAAAAAACCAACAAAAAATTCATTTTAGCTCTTAGTTTCCTAGCAAGGCCAGCGCTGAAGAAACTTGTCAAAGTAGGAGTTCTGTTATTTCCTTCCCTGTGGCTTTCCTTCTAGACCTCTCTGGGCTAGAAGCCATTTGCGTCATGCTAAGCAGCTTTCCCACTTCCGCCCCTCCCAAAGACTTACTCTGGGCTGTGTGTCTGGTCAGCTGTGGAGTTGCTCATTGTGTTTCAAGGCTGTGAGCTCCGCTAATGTGTTCTTTTGTTTTAATAACTTCATAATACTAATAGTCTCTCATATTTGCAGAGTGCTTTTGTATTGACAGAGCATCTTCATATACAGTAACTATTTTATTTATACTCTAACTCCCATGATATAGTCAGAACGGATTTTATTTTCCTCTTTTTGTTACCGAAAAGACTGACATGTGAGAAGTTACATCCTTTGCCCAGGGTCATGCAGCTAGGAAGAGCAGGGTCAACATGAGGATCCTTCTAACTTCTTAAAAGTGTTGTTGCCTCTGTACTTGGGCTATTTCTCTCCATATAGAATTTTAATTATTTTTATCACGTTTAATTATAATAACACTATGGGTTAAAACACAGAGCTCCAGAGTGGGCTGGTGCTCCTGGGGCAGGTGTGTCTATGGTATCTTAAATCAATTAGATTTTCTTTTCTACCTTCAGGTACAGCCAATGCTGTCAGAATCACTTTCAAGTAATAGATATATGACTGATTAGACTAAGTAATACAGCTGTGGGCCAGTGTTTGCAGGCAACTAGGGCACTTTCTGGTACAGTTGCAGTTCTTTCTCTCCGCCTGCTGGCTGTCAGGAGCCAGCTATCCCCACCCTGCCCATCTTCACCCCCACTCCACAGTCAGCATCCAGATCATACGATTTGCTTCTCCCCTTACCCCCATATCTGATATTGCTAGGGTGACCATGTAACTATTGTCTGGGAGAAAAAGGAGGCGCTATTAAATAATTACACCAGGACAACAGGTGTAATCCAGGACCCTACATATCACCGCCGAATAAAGAGTGAAAACTTTAAAAATAAAATAAAATAACAATAACTGATTACAGGGCCAGGCGCGGTGGCTCACGACTAGCCTGGCCAACATGGTGAAACCCTGTCTCTACTAAAAATACAAAACAATTAGCTGGGTGTGGTGGTGCACACCTGTAATACCAGCTACTCAGGAGGCTGAGGCAGGAGAATTGCTGGAACCCAGGAGGCAGAGGTCGCAGTGAGCCGAGGTCGCGCCATTGCACTCCAGCCTGGGTGACAAAGCAAGACTCCATCTTGAGAAGAAAACAAAAATTGATTACAAAAGAAGTCCTGAAAAGTTGCACGTTACATAAATGAAATTTCAAATATATAAGAAGGCTAGCTAATTAAGGAAATTCTTTTTTGTTTGTTTTTTACCTTAAAAACTCTGCTCTCCCTGAATGCTTGGGGAAACTGATTTGAGTAATATAATTAAGGAAATTCTTAACTGTGAATTCTTGGAAATGTAAGAAAAAAAGTTTCAATAAACACTTTACTATGTCTTATATAAGGCTATAAAATTTAAATTTTCTATAACAGTTTCTTAATATATAGCTATATATATTCGCTGCTGCTGCACATAGTAGAATATTTAATTCTCACAGAAAGCATGTAGAACAGTGTGTCTTGTTAAGACATCATGCCAGAACAGATTCTACTGCCACCAACTAAATCTGTATTCATATCATTTGCTTTGTTTTTTAATATTATAAAATTACATGCTCATTACAAAAAATCAGAAAAATATAGAAAAGTAGAAAGCAAAATAAATCACCCTGAATCATCTCACCAATAACCATTATTAACATTCTGACATATTTTTTCAAATGTTTGTATTTGTACAACTATTTTTGACTTAGTTGTGATTGTACTACATTTAAGTGTATTCTGCTTTTCACTTAAATTATATCACATGTATTTTTGCCATGCCATTATGAATTATTTATAAGCCTAGTTTAAAATAACTGACCAGTAATCTATTAAGTGGGAAACATCTTGTTTACTTAACTGTTCCCAGTTTGTAGGACATTTGGGTTCTTTCCAATTTCTTATTATAAATAATGCCACAATGAACACTTCAAACTATAAGCTCATTTGGTAGTTCATTTTGTTTCTTGAAGCTAGATTTCAGAGACTGAAATTATCTTGAAGTAAAGGAACATATTTAAGATTTTTGCTTCATGTTTAAAATTGCCTTCCAACAGGTTTTTCTTCAGTTTACATACCCATCAAAAATAAATATGACTCTCACCAGCACTGAATATTTTCGTATATGAAACATATGGTTTTTGTTTTGCATTTCTTTGATTTCTGTTCCCATATATTGACTAACCTAATTGTATTTTCTATCTTTTTGTTCATGTTAGTTGTACACCAGTTGTTACTAAAAGTACAAATTCTAAATATCTATAAAATGCCTTAAAAAATTCTTCATGTTTTGACTTGACACAATTTCTAAGATCTGGCCAGGCATGGTGGCTCACACCTGTAATCCCAGCACTTTGGGAGGCCGAGGCGGGTGGATCACCTGAGGTCAGGACCAGCATGGCCAACATGGTGAAACTCCGTCTCTACTAAAAATACAAAAATTAGCCAGGTGTAGCAGTACGTGCCTGTAATCCCAACTCCTCTGGAGGCTGAGGCAGAAGATTTGCTTGAACCTGGGAGGCAGAGGTTGCAGTAAACCAAGATCATGCCACTGCACTCCAGACTAGGCAACAGAGTGAGACTCCGTCTCAATAAAAAAAAAAAAATTATAAGATCTAATAAGAATTATTACATGGATTAAGGAATGAGAAAAAATATACAATTTTCTATATGGCATTAATTTCTATCCTCATTGAGAATTGGTAGAACCCTGAACCTAGGAGGCATCTAAGGCAATGTTCTCAGTCCTGGTCAGTGAGGGTCATATTCTGTATTCATACTCTAAGTTTCCTGATTGCCTTCCTCTGTGTTTTAATGTTTAGCTATTTCTTGCCTCCTCTTGTAGAAGCTGAAGCAGATATTATTACCATCTTAACAGATAAGAAAATAAGGGTTCAGAGAGGCATGTGACTTGCACAAGGTCACACAGCTGGTAAAGAGTGGAACCCTTTCTGATTAAAAAAACCTCATGTTCATTCCACTGATATTCCACCTGAAGTCAGGTGGTTAAGAACATTCAGGAAAAGGAGAAAGAAAGGGACCTGAAAAATTTATTAAGATAGCAGCCATTAAGTATTAGAGGTGCCTTAGCCAGACTGTACTGAGCATTAGCAAGATAAAAAGCACTCATTTCATATGCTCCAGGTTTTACTTTTCAATTTCAAAAGATAATTCCTACTTATCCACAGCCTGACTCTTTTAAGTATTATCTTACCTGAGAGGCAGTAAGCACAGCGGATGACTGTAGGCACTGAAATCCACCTGCCTGAATTTTAATCCCAGCTTTGCCGTTTGCTACCTGCTGTAACCTACATGACTCAAATGCTCAGTGCCCTCAGTTTCCTACACAGTACAGAGAAAGGGATAGTAATAATAGTACTTACCATATAGAGTTGTAGGGAAGAGTACATGAATTAATACACATAAAACACGAGAGTGTGCCTAGCCTGTGGAAATATGCGAGTAATGTTAGTTGTTGTTGCTGTCATTATATCACTATACGTATGGATTCATTTAACCTCATGACAACCCTATGACCCTATGACAACCCTACTGTGATCCCCCTTTGACTAATGAGGAAACAGAACTTATACTAATTGTAAAAACATAACATAAGACGCTATTCAAACCTAAAAGAGAATCTCTGTCTGTGTGAACTAGATTTGAAAAACACATCAATGAAATACCAAAAGCTAAGGGAAATAAGTTACATTTTACATCAAAAACAAAATTAAGTAACATTAGATGCTAACATAAAACTTTTTTGTCAGCATTGAATGTGCAAGAAATATTGTAGAGATTTTTTAATGTTTTTATTTGTAACACGAAGAGGCCTTAGAAAAAAACTGTCTAACCCAGAAGCGTAGCAGGATGCCGACACGTTACAGCCATCCTCCTTTGTACTATTTAAATACCATGGAGTCTATTCTTGTTAGACTTGAATGCTTAGTTTCAGATGCCCATGACTCATATTTGTAAATAATTAATACATATATTAAAAACATGTCTTATGCATCAACATATACTTTCATTTTGACTGTAAAGTGCACACATCCCAAATGTTTTCTTTTAAAAAAAAAATCTATCTTTTTTGAGAATAACCATGAATCAAAATTCTAAGGGAAATTAACATAACTAAAATATTTGTATGAGCACCGTCCTTAAGAAATAAGAAACTGGGAGAGAGATCCAAGATGGCCGTTTAGCAGTAGCTCAGGATTGTAGCTCCCAGTGAAAGCACAGAGAGCGAGTGGACACTGCAATTTCAGACGAAATTCTGTTGCCCACAAACTGGGGGATACTGAGCGGAGGAGCCACACGAGTCACCAAGCGCAACTCTTTTGGCTGGCATGGCTGTTTTACTGGCGCCCAGGCGCGGTGTGGCGCTTCTCAGTGCGGAGTATACGTGACTGGGTGCCCTTTGAGTTGAGCTCCGCTGGTCCCATCCCCACAAGGAGAACAGCAATTGGAAGCACTGAGGACTGAGAGTTTCACAGCAAGCACAGCTGAACCCGGGAAGGACTAGCTCTGTGGGGAACGGGCGTCCGCCGAAGGAAAACTAAGAAACTTCATCACCAACAAGCCGGACGTTAACTCAGACCCAATCTGAAAGTCGGCAATTACAAAGACAACAGGTGGATAAATCCACAAAAATGGGAAGAAACCAGTGCAAAAAGGCTGAGAACACCCGAAATCAGAATGCCTCTCCTCCTACAGGGGATCGCAGCTCCTCA
>CAUYLG010015857.1:0-191209 GCA_963573385.1 Cacajao melanocephalus
AGGGGGAAGGGGAAAGGGGAAAGGGGAAGAGTAAAGGGGAAATGGAAAGGGGGAAGGGGGAAGGGGGAAGGAGGTAGGGAAAAGGGAGAAGGGGAAAGGGGGAAGGAGGAAGGGGAAAGGGGAAGGAAGAAGGGGAAAGGGGGAAGGGGGAAGGGGAAAGGGGGAAGGGGGAAGGGGAAAGGGGGAAGGAGGAAGGGGAAAGGGGGAAGGGGGAAGGGGGAAGGGAAAAAGGAAAGAAAGAAAAAGAGAGCAGACTGCATCAAAATTTAAAACTTAAAACTTTTGTGTATCAAAGGATACTATCTATAAGACAGTGAAAAAACAACCCAAAGAAAAGGATAAAATATTTGCAACCTGTGCATATAAGGGAATATCCAGAATTTATAAAGAACTCCTACTACTGAACAAACAAAAAAAAACAAACAACCAGACGAAGAACCTGAACAGCCATTTCCTCAAAGATATACAAATGGCCAATAAGCACATGAAAATATACTTAACATGACAAGGCATTAGGGAAATGCAAATCAAATCACGAAGAGATACCACTTTCATACCTATTAGGCTAGCTATTATAAAAAAAAAAACTCAGAAAATAATAAGCATTGGCAAGAATGTAAAAAAACTGGAATACTGGTGCATTGCTGGTGGGAATGCAAAATAGTACAGGCACTGTGGGTAACAGTATGGCTGTTCCTTAAAAAGTTCAACATAGAATTCCACATGATCCAGCAATTCCTACATCTATGCCCAGAAAACCCGATCTAGGGCTCAGATACTTGAACACCAGTGTTCACAGCACTGTTAGTCACAATTGCTGAAAGGTGGAAATAACCCAAATGTCCATTAATGGAGGAATGTATAAACAGAATGTGGTGTATACACAGATGAAGTATTTTTCAGCCTTACAAAAAAATTATGGCACATGCCACAACACGGATGCACCTTGAAAGTAAGTGAAATAAATGACGTAAGAGGACAAATAGTGTATTCCTCCACCTCTATGAGGCACCTGGAGGAGTCAAGTTCAGCCAGATAAAAAGCAAAATGCAGACTCACAGAGGCCCAGGGCAAGGGAAGTATGGGGAGTGACTATTTAATGGGTACAGAGTTCCTGTCTGGGACAATGAAAAGAATTCTGGAAATGGACAGCAGTGGTATTTGCACACTGTGAATGTACTGTCACTTAATTGGACACTTAAAAAAGGGCCAAAGTAATAATTTTTAGGTTATTTTGCCACAACAACAACAACAATCTTTTGATGAGGACAGCCATGACTGAGAGCTCGGGCACTGGGTTATACCTACTTGAAACTCAGACCTGCTACTTTCCAGCTGAGTGGCTCTAAGAAAGTTACTTAAGTTGCTTCTAAAGAAGCTGAGAGTCTTTTGTAAAATAAGGATATCACTGTCTCATAGATGTGGTTAAGACTAACATTAAAAGAAGTAAAATGTCAAGTCCAGGGGCCGTCCCATAGCAGGCTATCACCCCAAAACGATGGATTATTTAGTAGCTCTGCAGACAGAACAGAGAGGCAGTTATTATAGAAAACATATGAATGAACAGAGATGGGAAAGGCCTTGACATGTTAACAGGCACAGGTACTAGCAACAGGGAATCATGAAAAACGGTGGGTGGCAAGGGACTCTTGGCTTTTCAACAGTTCATGAAAAACTCTTAGGTGTACAAGATTTCATTTACTAAAAGTTCAATGTGAAGTGTGTCATACAGATGCTTAGAAAAGAGAATGTAATCTTAGGTCCCCATCGACAGTCTAGTTCACCTGTTACTGTGTTTGTTCTAGGAACACTCTTTCAGAGACATGAATGAAAAAGAGCACTTCCAGAATAGGGCTCCCAAGAAGGATGAAGTCTCTGAAAGCCATCTAATACAAAGATGAGCCCTGAGAACAGAAGCACACTGGGAGACAGAAGGATGGACTGAAAATAATGACAACATAAATAACGATTCAAGTTAGTCAACAATGGAACAGGCTCCCAGCATTCAAGTGCAGGCTGACTGACCACTTGAGAAACAGATTTTATAGGAGCAATTACTACACAGGAAAAGAGGAAGAGCAGGAGAAACAGTGACCTTTCCAGTATTTTACCCTCTAAGATTCTATGACTCTCAATTTTCAAATTTAAACTTTGAACTTTTCAAAGACATGCTATCACATAAAGATAACACAAGCCATGTGCTAAATAAATGCAGGCACATGTAGAATGTTATTTTACACACATGCAATTCTGTTCTAGGGAAAATCTCTTTGGATACAGAAGTCATAGCCCGAGCAAAAGTAGTAACGCAATTTCCAAAGTGTCTACTTCTACTCTGCAAATACATTTTAGGCAAAAAGAAAAAAACACACTTAAAACCCACAGGCACAAATAAACCAACTTTAATAGATATTATTTTGTATTTATATAGTGCCTTCTTCAAGAACCTTAAATGCTTTACAGACATTATCTCTAATTAATCCCCACAACAACCCTGTGAGGTAGGTATTACTCCCATTTTACAAGACAGGGAGACTGAAGCACAGAGAGGTTAAGTGACTTGCCCAAGGTCACACAGTTAAATTCACTGAAGAGCCAGGACATGAGCGCTTTAGCCTCCCAGCTCCTAGCCAAATACCTCATGATAGAATCTTTAATAAAAAGTGTCTTTAAAGAAAGTATCAAGAGTAGTTATGTTATGAAAATGAGGTCTTTCTACTGCCATCGAGGAAAGAAAAAACCCTATACTGATGGTTAGAGGCCACAAGACCCACATAATACAACATTTCCTTCTTTCCCTGTTCCCAAGCCTCCTGGTCCTGTCTTTAAAAATCTTCTAAAGGTAAAATTTCCAAGACAGAAGCCATGTGACTTAAGAAGTGGGACTTAATTTAGGATATTTACTTTTAGTTACAATAATTCATAGAAATTTTTATTCCAATATACAAAATATGGGACAGCCATCCCAACAGTCATGTACATAGTTACATAGCAATCAGCCACCATTTACAACCTAAACCGGCCCCGCATTTTAATCACAGTCAACCGACACACAACCTCACGACGCTTTCTTCATGGGTCACTTTTCTTACTTACTGTACCTGTATTTTTCCCCCAACACTTACCCTACTTGTTTTAAAAGTATATTGGGTTTCTGATAAGCTTCAAAACATTTTACATAGATCCAGCTGCATTAAGAAGAAAAAGTAAATGTAAAACTGTCACCCCACAGTCCCTCCCCTGACAAACCATACTATCAAGTATGGTGTAGCTGTGAACAAAACATGTGACTACCAGGAACTCAATACAAATGCTAGAACTTGCTTTAATATGGAATTTAACTTGGCTTTTACTGCATGTTCTTTTTTAATGCAAAAATGTAAAAACAAACACAACGTAGTATTTCAATGCTGTACCTTGATGCAAATGACTTCATCTATCTTTTTTAAACATGCTGTGATATAGCTAATGTCAAAACTGACACAGCTTCACTTTTCCTCTTTTTCTCTGTACTGAAAGCTGCAAAAATACACCTTTAATTCCAAGACAATCTGGTTTAAGCCCTCAAAATAAAAAGTGTACATCCACTTCCCCTGCCCTGGCTTTCCCCAAACTGTTGATTGTGATTCTCTGTGCCATGCTGGTAGATCAGACAGTCTATAAGTAATTTGTACAAAACATCTCTAGCCAGGGTTAGGCTTTAGAAAACTATCTTAGGAAAAAAAAAAAAAACCTGTCAAAATACTTTTGATATTTAGTACAAATACTAAATATTACAGTTTTCTCCCAGCACACCTGTTTAAGCAGCCCAATTAGCTAAGCGACCCTGTTTAAGATCTGCTTATGGAACAAATAGGTGAAGTCATTTCCTGAGCCAAAAGATACAGTTAATAAATGTTAATAATAGCAGCAGACTAAAAACATTCCTTTTTGTGGTTTGTTTTCCATAGTCAACAGTTTTAGCAAAAGAACTTTAGAAAATGACAGATTTTTTTTTTAATTTACTGCCTGAAAAGAGTTTAATAAAGAACATCCAAGGCCTGATTGCTATTATTCTGAATATAACTTTCTATTATTTTCTGCAAGTTACATTCGGCTACTGTCAGACAACTTACTGATGCATAGAAAAATGTCCAAAAAAACTGCAATGTTTTACATACATTTTTACGTTACATATATTACTTGTTAAAACCCCCAACAGAATAAAGTCTTAGCAAACACAATTTTTAATTTCTGAACACCCTTCCAGTAAGATTTGTAAAGGTGGGGGGAAGGGGAGGAAGGATTTGTTTTTTGTATTCCTAGTCTACTTGATTAAAATTTAATCTTGAGAGGGTTTATTTAGCTCACTATCCAGGCTGCTAGGGTTATGATGAACATTATTACTTCTTTCCAGGGTGAAAAACAACATTTGAAAATAACATAAATGCTATGACATGATTTTCCCAAGCATGACCTCAACTTGAAACATTAGAATACTTAAGAATTCTAAAGATCGGTATACCACCACTGCACCAGAATTTTTAATTATTCCAACAACTACAGGAATTTTTTAATAGTTTTTTAATTTTACAAAATTAAAGCTGAAGAAAATAACTGATTTAGAAACTATAATAAAAGGACACACATTTAGCCAGAGATATCAGTTCCTCCTGAAAAAGGATATTTACCTCCTCTCATTGCAGTTCTTCTCAAGGTATCTAACTGATTTCAGATAGAATTTAAAATTCACCTTAAAAATAGAAACAAACAAAAGGACTACTTAAACTGACATTAACTAATAAAATATGCTCAAATTTACTGACAGAATCATGGGCACTTCATACAATACTTAGACTCTACCAGTTTTAGGTAAAATAAATAAGGAAAAAATTATAATTACAAAGCCAGTCTTTCCCCTTGGGGAAACAAAAAGCCACTTTTGACCAATTGTTCCCTACATATACATATACTGTATATTATTATAAGCTTCTTCAGAGAAGCAAAACATCTTTGTCTTCCCGACACTGGATTATCTAGCACGTTAGTTTTTTACATCAGGAAGGCAACTGCAAGTGTTGGGCCCAAAAGTATTTCTGGTTTACTCTTGAAAAGACCACTGAATATGCTTCTATACATACTGAACAAATTTATATGCAGTGTGTTCAACATCATCTCCTTATCAATACAGCACAGGTTCCGATTCTTTCTACTGCACCCCCAAGGAATTCAAAGCATTATTGGTGCAATTAATAAAGAGAAAATGCGTGTCGATGACTGGAAGGCTGTTTTACAAGAGGAGCTGGTATCTCTGATTTCACCTCCTTGTTGTATGGAACTGTACAGACAGCATGATACCTGAGCAAATAAATCAACTACCATGATCGGAAGGGCTTGTCAATCCATCGTCTTTGCTTTATCGTGTGCAAAGTGTGCTACTGCCCCCTGAGCTTCCTGCATTTCTCTTTTCTTGAAAAATCAGTGCTTGATCCTTTCCAAAATAACCAGAGAAGAAATGAGGCAGAAAGTATCTCTTCATCACGGTTCCCCCTCAGTCCCGAGACTGATAGAAAAGGATGTAACCAGACTCAGAGTTCTTTGAGATATCTGATGTCAACCCGTAGAATTCTTCAATAGCTTGTGCATCTATTTTCTGTGAGGCAAAATGTAAACATTAGTACATAAATGAGCTCTGTACAACCACAATGACTTAAACTTAATAGACTGACAATACCAAGTATTTGGTGAAAATGTGGGGAAAACGGAACTCTCATACACAGCTGGAGGGAATGTAAATAGCCAAGTCACTCTGAAAAAATGCTTAGAAATACCTATCTTCTAAAGCTGAACATACAACTACCCTTTGATTCAGCAATTCTACTTCCAGGTATAGGATGAATTGTATGAAACCACTAATAGCTATTTTGGACCTACAAAATGGCAACTTCCAATGGTCCAACCTAAGATATACCCAAGACAAATGAGTGTATATGTCCAGCAAAAGGGGTTGTACAAAATGACCAATGCATTTTAATTCACAAAAGTCATTAACTGACAAAAAGCCAAATTTTTAACTTGGTATATTCATACAGTAGAAAATGACAAAGGAGTAAAAAAGAACTGTTATTACCACAGGCAACAAGAATGCATCTCAGAAACATACTGAGTGAATAAAGTCTGGCACAAATAAAATCATACTGTATGAGTCCATTTATATTAAAGCATAGGCAAAATTAATCATAATGATAAAAGTTCAAAGAGTAGACTCTGGAGAATGGAGAGTAGAAGTGTGAGGTGTAAAGCAGTAAGTTCTGACCAGAAGGAGGAACAAGGCGGCCTGCTGCGGTGTTGAAAATGAATTATATCCTGATCTGGATGGTAGTTACAAGTGTGTGTGTGTGTGTGTGTGTGTGTGTGTGTGTGTGTGTAAGACAGGGGGGGGACACATGTATCTGGATGGTACTTACGTACGTGTGTGTGTGTGTGTGTGTGTGTGTAAGACATAGGGGGACACATGTATAAATTCATCCAATTCAGATTTGTATACTTTACTGTAGTATGTTCCATGGCTTAACAACATTAAAAAAAAAAGCCAGCTCTGTTGTTGAAAGCTTTCCCTTGTTTTATTCTCGGTGTGCAAAGGTTGACCACTCAACGGTTGGGCTTGGACATTGCAGAGTAAGAAGTAGGAACTGGACTACAAACTAAAGGCCCAGACATTTGTCTCATATGCATCACCAGTCATATATAAACGAGAAACCACAAGAAAAAAGTGACAAGCAACATATACATACAACCTTCAAAAAAATGAGAGATGAAGAAACTACTTACTTCTACAATGTCGTCATCAAACAACAACCAAAAATCATGACTCTTAACTATTGCAATGTAATGGCCTCGATTGGGACCACTAAAACAAACAAAAAGGAAAAGTTAACTTATTAGGATATTTAGTAATATCACTCTTTCATGCTCTAAATTTTATGTTTTGTAGAGACACTGAAACATAAAAATACCCCTTTTACCTATTCTTTCCAAAAAAGATAAAGCCACACTGAGTTGAACTGGTAATCAATTTTAAAATCAAGTAATTAGTACTCTAAGAGATATAATCAGTATTCTATTCACAGAGCTGTATTATTGAAATTCTTTACTGTCTCTGTAATAATTTTCAATTTTGCTTCTATAATCAAAGACAATTTTTTTCTATCATTTTATAAGGGAGGAGAATCACAGCAGAACATGCTGAGTTAAACTATAAAACAATGCACATAGAAATATTTCTAAGTCTCACTCCCTTGGCAATAGTTTTTTTCTTGAGGAAGATCCAACATGATGCTTGAAACAGGCATCAATTCCTTGGCTCCAAAATCAAGTCTGAACGTCATAAAATGTCTTTAAAAGCAAATGACCTTTGCTCAATGGTGAGTCATTATTAAGTACCTAATTCTTAACACCATTGTAACTATTACTATGATTGCCCTTGCATCTCATTTTAAACAAATCTGAAATATATAAATGTAGACATGCATAAAAATAAAGGAGGCATAATTTCTTTTAAAAGCGATTCTTTGCTTTATAAAAGGATATGACAAAGGTCTTAACCTCTTCTATTTTAAGTATGATTCATTATAAAGGATTATTTAATTATTTTTATTAAATTATAATTCTACAATTAATACAGAATTTGAAATCCTTTTCAACATAAATTATGCTTTATGGTGAGCACCATTTAAAAAGTAGTGACCAGATATTAGAATAAGCCACCTCCTATCACATCTTATGTTCTTCAGATCATTTGATCCAGTAGGGGAGATAAATATCTTAGGTGACAGAATAATATCAATACTTTTTTTTTTTAACTATGGAGGATGACACCTCAAAACTTTTTCTTAGAAAAGCATTTAATGCTTTATTAAGTCTATTTCTACATTTATTTAGGACTCATCTAAAGGGTGTGTTATGGGGTCAAAAATGAAAAAAATTATAAAAGGTGAAATAAAGAAAAATCAAAGAAAGGCTGCAGAACACAGGGTGGAAGGAAAGGAGGTGGATGGGGTGAGGACTAGCAAATTGAGAAAAATTAGGCAGCTTTTTCCTTTGGCAGACAAAAGTTAATTTCATAAACTAAAACTGAAATGAGAGATGAAGGGCCGAACTTCCACCTAAGGAAGTTGTTTCTTAGGCATCTGATTTCTAGACATTAAACATACTCAGTTGACTAGTACAAATGCCTAATATATGCAAATAACTGTTGATTGCTGTGGAGATTAAAGAGGTATCAACAACTTCTCACCCAAGGACACCATGAGTACAGTAGATAACTACTCCAAAAGCATAATCCAAGGCAGAATATGATATAAAAGTAGAGCCACAGAAGAGACCTCATCCAGCGAGAGAGGAGGTGGAAGGGAGACAGGGCTGGGGAATCCAGAAATGGAGCCCCGGTCTGACATGGGCTTGAAGGGTAATAGTCAGCAAACAGTTGCTGGAAATCTCCTCTAGGCTGGGCGCTGGGGATGGAGAAGGAGCAAGCTGATCTGGGACTGACATGCTGACAATGAGGCTGTGCATACCCTCCACATTTTCATATGAAGCAAATCTACAAGTAAGTCTGATAGATAAAATACACAATGGAAAAATAATTCTAAAATATGATTAGTCTGTTATTAGTGAGCAAACTATTTCCTGTTTTAAAAAGCACCTGTTCTCATAAGGGAAGCAGACATACATCCTAATACAGTACACAAAGCACTAAGACAGGGCTAGCAATGCACATCTAGTATTTATGTGAAGACAGTGGAGCAGCACCACGTGGGGACAGGGCTGGGCAGAAGAGCATCAAAGAAGACATCCAGAGAGAAAAGGGGCAGGAAGGCATGAGGCAATGAGAGTGAGACAGGGCGAAGAGTAAAACCCTGGAGTGGGGGCGGGAATCCCAAACACCTGCTGTGCCAGACTCCACCAGGAGTGAGTTTCCAGTGAAGGCAGACCACCAGGGCTGTGGGGAAAGTCAATAAGCATCTCTCTGCAATTTTCTGCAACAATTCTGACAGTAGGGATTCAGACAGCTGGCAAGAGGATTTTACAGTACTTGTAAGTACATGCTTTAAATAACTGACTGTGGAGTTCAAGTTGGGAGAAGCAAGTGAGGCCAAAGAAAAGGTTAAAAAGGGAAAGGGTCAAGAGACTTGAGTGAGGATTTAAGGGTGGGAAAAGAGTTGGATTAATTTTAAAAGGAGAGAGTGGGGAGGGGGACTCAGTTGCCATCTGAGTTAGGAATCTCAGCTCACTATCTTGTGAATAGAGTGGTTCTAAAAGTCTAGCATAATTTAAGTAGAGTAGGACTGTCACTAAATTTGAAGAGATTAAGAACAGTCTAGTTAGGGTGTGAGAAAGTAAATATAAAGTTAGGATGTGAGAAGGTAATATTATATTTTTGTTACTAAAACAATAGCAGTAGCTAAGTGATTTACATCTCCCTTTGAATCCTAACAAAACAATGAGGTAGTTAGTATTATTGACACTTTCTAGAAGAGAAAACTGAAGCTTTTTCAGGAAGCTAGGCATGACGTCACAGGGCCCACAACTGGCAGAAATGGTACTGAGACGCAGGTTTCTCTCACTCTGAAAACCTGATCTGAATCAGCAAACCGAAGTTCTCTAAGTAATCTGACACTGCTTCACTCCTTTAAGATGTGATTGCTCTTAATTTAGAAGCAGAAGAAAGACTCTTACTGAGGATAAAAGACGGGAGACAAGACTGACCCAGGCAACAGAGGTGGAAGACGATTACTACAGAGCATTTGCTCCCTCCGGGTTGTCCTTAAAAATTCTGATCAGAGAGGTGGGAGGAGGGCTGAAGATGGGAGAGCTGGAAGTCTTTTTTTTGGAAAAAGCATGTTGTTAGGACAAGTTTCCCCAAACCAGCATCGATGAGTGCCTGTTTTAAAATTATTAAAAGAAATTCTAAGCAGTCAATGAAGATGGTAGGTTCCAAATACAAGTTTTGATTATGTGATACTCTTGTAGTTTGAGAATGTTTTGAGGTATTTAATAAGATCAGTCATTTGTATGTACATTATACAGAGATGTGTATACCATATCGGAAAAGAAGATGAGAAGGAGACAGAACACTAAATTGGCTAATAGGAAATGATAACTACACACACGGGTAAAATCAAAACATGAACCTTTGAATATTATTTCCAATGTCATTTTAAATGCTTTTTACAACCATTAATATGAACATATGCAATTAAACTCAGAAGTGATTTATTTTAACAACCCTCTACACACACACCCCAAAAAAGGAAAAGAAAAACAGAGACCTCAAAGTTCTAACAAATAACATATAGTAGTTGTAGAGTTATAAATGATAAAAATAAAAATAATACATTTAACATATGAACATTTTAAGGAGTGATAAAATGCAAAGCTAAAAATTCATTTTGAAATAGAATTATCTTGAGGAGGATATAGAATTTCTAAAAGTTCTATATTTGAATCATTCACGAATACCTTGAATGTACACTGCTCTTCCAATCTAGAAATTCCACTACCATGTACCCGGAGTTGCAATTACCTTCCACAGTGAACCACAACAGCAACAAGGTCGTACATTCTGTCTGGATTGGTGGCATCACCTGAAGTGTTAAATAGACGAAGTTCTAAAGGAAAAACTACCCGGTATGAGAGTTTTGTATATCGATGAAGTTGATCCATATATTTAAATCTCTTCAGGTGCAGAGCTAGAATCATGGGCAGTTTTTTAACTTTCATCCTATTAAAAATAAAAATGAAAACAAAATTTCATAAAAGATCTCCACCATGTCCTTAAATTATCAGACTTTATGATATCCAATGAACAGACAGCCAAGCGTTGGTTTTAATAGCCCAGCACTGCCCAGTTTTGTATATTTCTACCAATTATTTTTATATGGACAAAACAATATTCTGAACACCGTAAGACGACCCCACCCTACCCATCATTACCACACCACATAATTTGACACAGCACTCAATATAGCTCCAAGATAGATGGAATGGCATTAGTCCTTGGTTAAGGAATCTGTATATTTCAAACACACATCTCTTATAATAAGGCTGAATGCACAGGGTGCTTGCTCAAGAGTGGTAGAGGAAAAACAAGTTTCTTGAAACTGACAATTCCTTTGGACTTGAGTGGACTGAAATCCATTTTTCTATGAATCTACGTGATGCAGATACAGACTGACAACAGGAGACTAAAATAATAAAAGCACTAAAGACCATTCGAGGTGCTTATCAGAGATAAGAAATAATTCTATATTAAGAACAATGACTATGTATATCCTAGAAAGAGAATAAAATAACCTGGAAATTTTGGAGTTAAGATTTTAATTGTGAAACACAGGCTTTTCTTAATGTTCGAAATAGTCTTTATTATGCCTTTAAATGCTATTTCTCCCTGAGAGTGCCTTTGTACTCCTACTTCACCTAAAAATCTATTCTTCTTTTAATGGCTCAGCTCAAATGTCACACCTGCTGGCACAAATATCTGCTCTCTTCAATCCTCCATCAGCACTTTACAGGTTCACTTTATATATGTCAAGCTTATTACATGGTAAAATTTTAGGTGGCTACGGTTCTTTTCTTCTAGGCCCTGGACTCTTGGCAGCTGGAAAGCATTTCCTTCATTTTTATTTCTCTACTATCTAGCAACATGCCTGGCATATGATAGTTGCCAAATGTTGCAGAACTGGATTTTAAATGGATTTAGTGAAGCAAAATACTCCTCACAATTTAAAGAAATGATAAATGGTAAGCCATTGCCTCTAATAAGTGAAAAAAAATCATTTTATAACATTATACTAAATCTGCATTCTACATATCTTAAATATGGCAGATAGCTTATTATTCCTAAATTACTTACTATTCACCTAACTTGGCCTTTTGGAAACATCAGCCAAAGTAAAGGTAAACAATCCAGCAATATGAATTAAGAGCTTTTATGGCCTTTGGTTCAGTAATCCTATTTCTAGAAATATAAATTAAATATATAATCTCCAAACATCACTTATGAGAATAATCTATTTGTAGAGTTCTTTTACACTGTGGAAAATCCCAACTATTCAACAACAGTTAATGTTAAAATAAATTAGAATGCAAACATAACAGAGTGTTATACAACTTAAATAAAACAATGCGGATGAAAGTTTCTAGGTGACAATGGAAAATACAAGTTAAAAAGTATATAAAATTATACATAAAATAATTCAACTATGAAACAGGAGATCTTTAATTAAACCCACAGAGTTACTGAAACAAAATCTTTACAAAACAACAAGGTATCCTTTGAGAATTTCCAATGAATGGTAGATGCAAAAGAAGCATTTTCTCAGCATAAAATGAGTGTCAGTTTACTATTAATAGATGGCAGTCAGGTAAGATTAGGAAGAAAAGAGAATGAACATGCCCTGATGGTTAGGGAAAATGTGCTTTTAGAAATTAAACAAAGAGGGGAAGTTCAAATGCAGAAAAAAGAACATATCTCAATAACAGCAGATATAATATGTTCGATTGGACAACACATGAAGAAGATGAATCCTATTTGCCAAAGATCCTCCCAGAGAACTGCTGGCTACCACAAAGAAACTGCCCATGGAATTGTCATGCAAAAATACGTGTGGAGCCATATTTTAAAGATGCTGAGAGACTAGCTTACAAAATTTCCCTCATATTGCAATGGTTCCAGAAGAAAAAGCAGAAAATTGCTTGAACATACGTGTAAGGAGTGTGAAATTCATTATGTAGATTTTGCAGCAGAAGGAAGAAAAAAGGAGTTGATTTCCTGCTCAAAACACCAAGACCACCAAAACACCAAAGAATTTATAGGATTCTGGCTTTCCTTCTACTCAAACTTGTGGGGAGGGAGGTTATAGTAGGGAGCTCTTGATCACTGTCATTGTTTTAAAAAAAAGTTGTCTTAGAACATGTTTTCTACAAAAGACAAAATTTTGAAGAAAGAAACAGGAGAACCTTTTCTTCCCTTTTAAAGTTTGAAAAAACAGTGATTTTTTAAAAATCTTCTGTAAACTAATATAAATTAATTTTCTATTAAAATTTATTTTTTTAATGACATGTACTGATCACATAAACAACTACTTAAAATGTGGATGAATTTCTGTTATTCAGTTGGCCCGCCAAATCTGGGAGTTCCACATCCACAGATTCAACCAACCATGAATTGAAAATATTCAAAAAATAAATAAGTTTAAAAAAAAAGAATGACAAGAAAAATAATACTATTTTTAAAAATACAGTGTAACCACTATTTATATAGCATTTACGTTATATTAGCTATCAAAGCACATAGGAGGATGTACATAGGTTATACGCAAATGCTATGCCATTTTGTATCAGGGACTTGAGCATCCATGCATTTTGCTATATGTGAGGGCCCTGGAACCAACTGATACTGAGGCACAACTGTATGCATTTTCTTGCTTTCATGTCTTTAAAATGACAAATTGCATCCATTCTGTATTCTAACATAATAAGGGTTGCCTTTCTTGATAATGTCTAGTTACAATTTAAAACTATTCAGAGACAGGGAAAATGTGGCACATATACACCATGGAATATTATGCAGCCATCAAAAACGATGAATTCATGTCCTTCGTAGGGACATGGATGAACCTGGAAACCATCATTCTCAGCAAACTGACACAAGAACACAAAATCAAACACTGCATGTTCTCTGATAGGCGGGTGTTGAACAATAAGAACACATGGACATAGGGAAGGGAGCACTACAAACTGGGAACTATTGGGGGGGAAATAGGGAAGGGACAGTGGGAGGTGGGGAGTTGGGGAGAGAGAGCATGGGAAGAAAAGCCAGATATAGGTGAAGGGGAGGAAAGCAGCAAATCACACTGCCACGTGTGTACATATGCAACAATCTTGCATGTTCTTCACATGTGCCCCAAAACCTAAAATACAATAAAAATTTTTTTTAAAAAAGAAAAATAAACAAATAAATAAATAAAACTTGAAGTAAAAAAAAAAAAACAGAGCTATCTTACCGAATGCTTGTTAATGTGTGCACTCAGCATACAGTGTTAAACTTATGTTTGTGTGCAGCAGTTTAGAAACCTTTCTGTGGAGGATCTAAAATGGGACATTCCCGACTGAATGAGAGTATAGGCTATAAAGGGAAATATCTCATTCTAACATCAAAATGGAGCTATCTAACAGAATGCAAGTCAATGTGTGCATTCCACTTACAGAGTTTAACTGATATGTGTATGCTGCTGTATAGAAAACCTTTCTGTGGAGAATCTAAAAAGGGACTTTCCCGACTTAGCAGTATAGGCTGTATGGAAAATATCTCACTCTAAAACCAAAACGGAGGTATCTAACAGAATGCTTGTCAGGGTGTGCATTCAACTAACAGAAGAAAACTGATGTGTGTATGCAGCAGTTTAGAAACCATTCCTGTGGAGAATCTAAAATGGACATTCCCGACTGAATGGGAGTATAGGCTATAAAGGGAAATATCTCGCTCTAAAACCAAAACTGAGCTATCTAACAGAATGCTCATGAATGTGTACATTCAACTTACAGAGTTAAACCGATGTGTTTATGCAGCAGATTAGAAAAGTTTTCTGTGGAGCATGTAAAAATGGATCGTCGTGACTGAATGGGAGCATAGGTTGAAAAGGAAATATCTCGAACTGAAACCAAAACAGAGTTATCTAACAAAACGCTTGTCAATGTGTGCATTCATCATACAGAGATAAACTGATGTGTGTATGTGGCAGTTTAGAAACCCTTTCCGTGGAGAATCTAATAAGGGGCATTCCTGACTGAATTGGAGTATACGATGTAAAGGAAAATATCTCGCTCTAAAACCAAGACGGAGCTATCTATCAAAATGCTTGTCAATGTGTGCGTTCAACTTACAGAGGAAAACTGATTTGTGTATGCGGCACTTCAGAAACCCTTTCTGTGGACAATCCAAAAATGGGCATTCCCGACTGAATGGTAGTATAGGGTGTGAAGGGAAATATGTCTCCTTAAACTCAAAACGGAGTTTTCTAACAGAATGCTTGTCAATGTGTGCATTCAACTTACAGAATTATATTGCTGTGTGTACGCAGCAGTTTAGAAACCATTTTGTGCAGAATCTAAAAACGAATATTCCTGACTGAAAGGGACTATCGGCTGTAAAGGGAAATATCTCGCTCTAAAACCAAAACGAAGCTATTTAACAGAGTGCTTTTCAATGTGTGCACTTAACTTATAAAGCTAAACTTATTTGTGTATGCAGCAGTTTATAAACCATTTCTTTGGAGAGTTTAAAAATGGACATTCTCGACTGAATGGGATTATAGGCTGTAAAGGGAAATATCTCGCTCTAAAACCAAAACGGAGCTATCAAACAGAATGCTTGTCAATGTATGCATTCAACATACAGAGTTACACTGACATGTATATGCACCAGTTTAGAAACCCTTTCTGTGGAGAACATAAAAACAGACATTCCCGATGGAATGGGAGCATAGGCAGTAAAGGGAAATATCTCGCTCTAAAACTAAACGGAGTTATCTAACATAATGCTTTTCTATGTGTGCATTCAACTTACAGAGTTAAACTTATGAGTGTATGCCGCAGTTAACAAACCCTTTCTGTGGAGAATCTAAAAACGGACAGTCCCGACTGAATGGGATTATAGGCTGTAAAGGGAAATATCTCGCTCTAAAACCAAAACGAATCTATCTAACATAATGCTTGTCAATGTATGCATTCAACTTACAGAGTTAAACTGAAGTGTGAATGTCGCAGTTTAGAATCCCTTTCTGCGTAGAATCTAAAAACGGCCATTCCAGACTAAATGGGGCTGTGGGCTGTAAAGAAAAATAGCTCACTCTAAATTCAAAATGGAGCTATCTAACAGAACGCTTGTCAATATGTGCATTCAAGTTACAAATGTAAACTGATATGTGTAGGCAACAGTTTTGAAAACCTTTCTGTGGAAAATCTAAAAACACACATTCCAGAAGCAAAGGGAAATATCTTCCTCTAAAATCAAAACGGTGCTAACAGAATGCTTGTCAATGTGTGCATTCCACTTACAGAGTTAAATTGATGTGCATATGCAGCAGTTTAGAAACCCTTTCTGTGTAGAATCTAAATCGGACATTCCCGGCTAAATGGGAGTACACGCTGTATATGGAAATATCACACTCTAAAACCAAAACAGAGCTACCTATCAGAATGCTTCTCAATGTGTGCATTCAACTTACAGTGTTAAAGTGATGTGTGTATGCTGCAGTTTCCAAACACTTTCTGTGGAGAATCTACAAACGGATATTCCCTACAAAACGGGAGTATAGGCTATAAAGGGAAACATCTCGCTCTAAAACCAAAACGGAGCTTTGTAACAGAATGATTGTCAATGTGTGCATTCAACTTAGAGTGTTAAACTAACTTGTGTATGCAGCAGCTAAGAAACCCTTTCTGTGGCGAATCTAAAAACGGACTTTCCCGACTGTATGGGATTATAGGTTGTAAACGGAAATAGCTCCCTGTGAAACCAAGATTGAGCTATCTAAAAGAATGCTTCTCAATGTGTGCATTCAACTTACAGAGTTAAACTGATGTGTGTATGCAGCAGTTTAGAAATCCTTTCTGTGGAGCATCTAAAAGCAGACATTTCCAGCCAAATTCCAGCATGTAAGAAACAGCATTAAGACTGTGTCTAACACAATGAAGAAATGTATCTTTCAAACTGCTCTGCTGTTTGTTCGTTCAACTAAGAGAGTCAAATCTAGGTTTGGATTCAGCGAGTTACAAACACATGTGTTCTAGGAGCTGGGTTTTACATTTCTGAGTGAATGGGAGTATAGGCTGTAAAGGGATAGGTCTCACTCTAAAACCAAAACGGAGCTCTCTAACAGAATGCTTGTCAATGTGTGCATTCAACTTACAGTTACACTGATGTGTGAATGCAGCAGTTTAGAAACCCTTTCTGTGGAGAGTCTAAAAACAGATATTTTCAGCCAAATCCCGGCATGTAAGAAATAGCAGTAAGACTGCGTCTAAAACACAGAAGAAACGTATCTTTCAAATTGCTCTGTTCTGTGTTTGTTCAACAAAGAGAGTTGAATCTAGGTTTGGATTCAGCGAGTTAAAAACACATTTCTTCTAGAAGCTGCATTTGGATATTCCCGAATGAATTGGAGTATAGCCTCTAAAGGGAAGTATCTCGCATTAAAACCAAAATGGAGCTATCTAGCAGAATGCTTGTCAATGTGTGCATTCAACCTACAGAATTAAACTGATGTGTTTAGGCAGCAGTCTAGAAACCCTTTCTGTGGAGAATCTAAAATACGACATTCTCGACTGAATGGGAGTATAGTTTGTAAAGGGAAATATCTCGCTCTAAAACCAAAACGGAGCTCTCTAACAGAATGCTTGTCAATGTGTGCATTCAACTTACAGAATTTTTCTGATTTGTGTATGGAGCAGTTTAGAAACCCTTTCTGCAGAGAATCTAAAAATGGACATTCCACACTGAATGGGATTATACACTGTAAAGGGAAATATCTCACCCTAAATCCAAAACGGAGATCCCTGACAGAGTGCTTGTCAACGTGTGCATTCAAATTACAGAGTTGTTAACCTGATGTGTGTATGCAGCAGTTTGGAAACCAATTCTGTGGAAAATCTAAAAACGGACTTTCCCGACTGAATGGGACTATATGCTGTAAAGGGAAATATACCACTCTAAAACCAAAACGGAGCTACCTATAAGAATTCTTGTCAAAGTGCACATTCAACTTACAGTGTTAAACTGATGTGTGTATTCTGCAGTTTAGAAACCCATTCTGTGGAGCATCTAAACATGGATATTCCATACAGAACAGGAGTATGGGCTGTAAAGGGAAATATCTCACTCTAAAACCAAAATTGATCTATCTAGCAGAATGCTTGTCAATGTGTCCACTCAACTTACAGAGTTAAACTGATGTGTGTATGCAGCAGTTTAGAAACTCTTTCTGTGGAGAATCTAAAAACGGACATTCCTGACTATTGGGAGTATAGGCTGTAAATATCTCGCTCTAAAACCAAAATGGAGCTATCTAGCAGAATGCTTGTCAATGTGTGCATTCAACTTACAGAGTTAAACTGTTGTGTGTATGGAGCAGTTTAGCAACCATCTCTGTGGAGAGTCTAAGAGGAGGCATTTCAAGCCAAATATCAGCATGTAATAGCAGTAAGACAGCTCTACCACAGAAAAGGAACTTATTTTTCAAACTGCTCTGCTGCATGTTGGTTCAACTAAGAGAGTTGCATCTATGTTTGGATTCAGCAAGTTACAAACACGTTTCTTCAAGGAGCTGCATTTGCACATTCCCAAGTAAATGGGAGTATATGCTGTACAGAGAAATATCTCACTTTAAAACCAAAACAGAGCTATCTAACAGAATGATTGTCAATGTGTGCATTCAACTTACAGAGTTACACTGATGTGTGTAGGCAGCGGTTTAGAAATCCTTTCTGTGGACAATCTAAAAACAGATTTTTCCATCCAAATCCTGGCATATAAGAAAAAGCAGTAAGACAGTATGTAAAACACAGAAGAAACATCTTTCAAACTGCTCTGCTGCGTGTTCGTTCAACTAAGAGAGTTGCATCTATGTTTGGAATCAGAGAGTTACAAACACGTTTCTTCTAGGAGCTGCATTTGGACATTCCCGAGTGAAGGGGAGTATATGCTGTACAGAGAAATATCTCGCTCTAAAACTAAAGTGGAGCTATCTAACAGAATGATTGTCAATGTGTGGATTCAACTTACAGAGTTACACTGATGTTTGTATGCAGCATTTTAGAAACCCTTTCTGTGGAGAATCTAAAAACAGATATTTCCAGCCAAATCCCAGCATATAAGTAATAGCAGTAAGACTGCGTCTAAAACACAGAAGAAACGCATCTTTCAAACTGCTCTGCTGTGTATTCGTTCAACTAAGAGAGTTACATCTATGTTTGGATTCAGCGAGTTACAAACAAGTTTCTTCTAGAAGCTGCATTTGAATATTCCCGAGAGAATGGGAGTAAATGCTGTACAGAGAAATATCTCTAAAACCAAAACGGAGCAGTCTAACAGAATGATTGTCAACGTGTGCATCCAACTTACAGTTACACTGATGTGTGAATGCAGCAGTTTAGAAACCCTTTCTGTGGAGAGTCTAAAAACATATTTCCAGCAAATCCTGGCATATAAGAAAAAGCAGTAAGACTGTGCATGGAAAACACAGAAGAAACGTACCTTTCAAACTGCTTTGCTGTGAGTTTGTTCAACTAAGAGAGTTGCATAACCCTAGCCCTAACACTAACACTAACCCTAACCCTTATCCTTACCCTAATCCTAACCCTAAACCCTAACCCTAACCCTAAACCCTAACCCTAACCCTGACCCCAATCTAACCCTAACCCTGACCCCTAACCCTGACCCCCTAACCCTAACCCTAACCCTAACCCTGATCCCTAACCCTAACTCTAACCCTAAACCCTAACCCTAACCCCTAATCCTAACCCTAACCCTAAACCCTAACCCTTACCCTTCTGGCAGCTGGGACACTGCAGGGCCATCTTGCTCATAGGGTAGTGGCGGCACGCCACCTGCTAGCTGCTTTGGGCACTGTAGGGCCCTGTTGCTCACAGTGCAGTGGTGACATGCCCCCTGCTGGCTGCTGCGGGCACTGTAGGATCCTGTTGCTCACAGCGTATTGGCAGCACGCCCCTGCTGGCAGATGGGACACTGCAGGGCCCTCTTGCTCCCAGTGTGATGGCTGGCGCCCCCTGCTGGCCCACTTCTGCAACACTTAAAGTCAGAGCACCAGTTATTCAGCACCCACAGTTCCAGAAATTCGAACTGAAACGGAGCTATTACTGGAAAGAGCTGATGTCCTAGTTCTTGTCTAACTTGGAAGAAAGATTTTAACCAAGAGTCAATAAAAAGAAAGAAGATAACTTCATTGAAAATAAATGCAGTGTAAAAAGCTTATTGTAGAAAAAATAGGCAGGTCCAAAGGGAGGAGCAAGCTAATCATGCAGGAAAATAGCCCAAGAGTTCTGTGCAGGGAATTTTATTTTGGACTTCTTCACATTCCTGTCTCTGTCTCAAGTCTCCATCTGTTTTCTTTGGTTTTTCTGCTCCTGCCTTAGGTCCCTGACTTGCCCCTCTTAGGCTTGTGGGGCCTCCTCACTGTTGGTTAAGGCACATGTTGGTGATCAATCCAAATCCACTGTTGGGGCTGGCTCCTTCCCGCCTCCCAGGAGGGCCCTACAGTGGCCACATCTGTACCTCCTGTGCCTGCCTGTCTCCTTTGAATGTCCTTCTCTGCCCTAATCTGTACTTACGGTGACAGGTTTCTCTTAAGAATGTCCCCTTTGTCCTTCTTATCAGCATGTAGCTAGCAATTTTCTGACATTTTAACTGTAGAGTGAATGATGATTGGGGAATGCTAAGAGGAGTTCTAGGGTGTTTCTTTCTGCATAGGTACCTCTTCTCCCTCCTGCCCACAACTGACAAGTGCCCATCCACTCCAGTATTAGAGATGGCTACTAATACATACATTTTTGATTGTCCCTCCAGGTGGGCCTTCCCACCATGTTCATATCTACCTATCTAACCTATTCTAACAGAGCCCACTATCCTGTGTCTTTCCCAAAAGTAGTGAAGGAACGATTCACTGGAAACCATAGAAAATGAAATGAATGTAGATGAAAACTTTACAACTTATACAAATAATCACTCAAAATCATCCTTACACTAAAAATGCAAAACTATACAATTTCTAGAAGAAAACATAGAATAAAAGCTACGTGCCCTTGGGTTTGGTAATGAATTTTAACAAACAACACAAAGTGTCGATACACACAGAACAAAGAATTAAACAGAATTTTTTAAATATTAAAAGTGTATACTCTGGAAAAGACCTTGTTAAGAGAATGAAAAGACAAGCCACATATTGAAAGAAAATATTTGCAAACAGATCTGAGACAGAATTTCTATTCAATATACAAAAAAATCTTAAAACTAAGTAAAACAGCCCAATTAAAGATGCTGAACAGACACCTTACCAAAGGTTTTAAGAGAAATCAGCCATTTCAAAAGATTCCACCACTGATATCAACAACTGCCTGAAGCTGCCTCTCTCCTTTCTTGCCTGTTAAGAGACCAGCCATGACAGAGAGGTTCTGGCCAATATACAGAGGATGCACAGAGCAAGTTTTCATGTCCTCTGCTTCACCTTTTAATGTCAGAGTGCTGAAAACTCCACCCTGGGATTATGCTAACACTGCCATTTTTTGTACTTGGGACCCATGAAGGAGTAAGAAAATTGCACGTGCATGCATTTCTCCTTTCATAAATATTCATGACTCCTCCTAGAGCTTATTAAATATGTGTATTTGGCCATGTCACTCACCACAAATTACTATTTCTTTTACCTCTCAATTGAAATGTCTGCTTCTGGGTTCGGCTGGACGCTATGCTTCCCAGGCTGTCAGAAGGACCACCCTGCAGGCTGCAAGCCTTCAGAGGAAATAAATCTCTCGCTGGGTGCAGTGGCTCATGCCTGTAATCCCAGCAATTTGGGAGGCCAAGGCAAGGGTATTACCTGAGTTCAGGAGTTTGAGACCAGCCTGGCCAACACGGTGAAACCCTGTCTCTACTAAAAATACAGAAAATTAGCTGGGCGTGGTGGTGGCTGTATGTAATCTCAGCTAATTGGGAGGCTGAGGCAGGAGAATCACTTGAACCCAGGAGGTGGAGGTTGCAGTGAGCCAAGATCATGCCATTGCACTCCAGCCTGGGCAACAAGAGTGAAACACCATCTCAAAAAAATCATAATAAAATAAATCTCTCCTTTCCAAATTTATGAACCACATCATTCTTTAGTTGATAGTGTTAAAAAGTTCAAAAAGACCTTCCATACTCTCCCACAGAAGCCCTAGAAATTGTCATTTTGTTTATTCTGGATGCCTGAGAACTTGTAATCACATGAGTAATGTTGAAATTGTGCTTTACCAGCTATGTATCTCTTAATCCAATCAAGCAGATGTCAAAAATTAACCATCAGAATATTCATGCCTGATTCATGAATACGGTTGTGTCCTTATCAGAAGGGTGACACAGAAACAAGCACAGGGAAGGTTTGTGAAGCCTGGTGCTTTGCTGTCATAAGCAAATAAACTACCAGAAGCTGGAGAAAGGCCTGGAGCAGATGCCTCCCTAGGCCCTTCAGAGGAGGCACGGCCCTACCAACACCTTCATTCCAGAATCTGCACTTCAGAACTTGAAGACAACAAATCTCTGTGGACAAGGAGGGATGGCACAGGGGTAGCCTCCTTGAAGCTGCCCTGAGTCTCCACCCTACTGTACCCAGAGCTGACCCTGAGCCTCCACCCTGCTGTCACTGGAGCCCAGAAAACTCAGGACTAACCCAAAGCCCACCTCCCCTGGCTCCCCCTCCAGCTATCCACACTTTGGAACAGCCATCATGTCCCTTTAATCTCTAGTAAAGGTGCCTCAAGAAGGCACAGAAAGAGGCACAAAATGGTGCCTCACCTGTGTCCACTGGGACCAGGCTGGCCCTTTAAGGAGGTGAGGGAATATCCCTCTTCCCAGAGAGGCCAGGGATAAGGCCAGAAAGAGGAGAGGGGGAAGTGTTTGGGGGATGTTGTGGGCAAAGGATGCTGAGGGCAGTGGCCCTCCCCCATAGATGGAAGTGAAGAGGGTGAAGAGGAGCCTTCAGCCTCCCGCTGGACCAGACCTCTAACCATTGCATAGGTGCCACTTCTTGGGAGGTCCAGTCCCAGTCAAAGGTCAGCTCCACAGAATTAATTTTTCCCAAAATGGACATGATGCAGCTGGCTGAGTCATGGTTCTAGAATTTTCAGGACAGAGCCTGCTACCTGATGAAAGTGAGCAACATGCCCTGGCAGTTCTCATACAGCCGATACCTAGAAGCACATACAATAAAAAAGAAAATATAAGCTCCAGAATTCCAACATCTAAATAACATTTGTGCTCTGAATAGATAACTGAAAACAAACAAAAAAAATATTTCTGCTCCTTAAGACAGCTGAATGTGGGAAAATTATGCCAAAACCATTAACCGCCATCTTCAAAGCCCTATTCTCTTATTACTTGGAGCTAGCCACTTCTCCATGTGTCCATTCCAATTCCACATTTATTAGTGAAAAATAACGCCTTCTCTACATCTACTGTGAATGTTACAGAATCAAGCAATAACACAAATATTTGCTGAAAGTAAATAGATGTTAGTAAAAAAAAATGTTCTTAAGGTTTTGAAAAGAACGTATTCAAGAATTTGAATTCCACACAGAGTGCAGAAGCAATGCTAAGGATAAAATATCCTGACTACCTTTATTAACATCATTTGTATTTATCAGCTCATTAAAATCTATGTTTCAGATTCCTTGGATTTTTTCCAAGTTCCAGACTGATAAAAGTATTTTTACATATACATTTGATTCTTACATTACATACTTAATATCTCTAAACTTGAAATTTGTTCTGTACAAGTCTATGGCTTTATTACTTTTCAAAACAAAAGTCATATATTAAAATACAAACTACTCAAAAGTAAACAGTTTTCAAGATTGTGGTTTGTGATATAGATCTTACAGACAATACAGACTGTATTACGATTTCTCTGTTTGAAAACAGAAAGTAGTATATGATACTGAATTTCTGGTATAAGGTGCACAGGAAACCTTACTTAGAATCCTTTATTTTCATAAGGTAAACACCAAACTATTTCTCACATATATTACAACCATATTTTTTTAAACCAAATTCTGGTTTTAAAATCACAAACTGACAACATATAAATACGAAATGCTAGGAAATGTCTAACATATGAGGGAAAAACATGTCTTACGCATTGTAATATAATTTTTTACAATCTAGCATAAAGGCAAATGTGGTTTTTAAAAAATGCAGTCCATATACAATTATAGAAAAAGAATTAGTCAAGTACCTCATATGACAAATTTCACAGATAACACTCATTTAATATTATGTCCAAAAATTTCCATGTAAGTATCTACATATTAGTTAGAATAATGCCCACAAGGATCTCAAAACTACAAAATATTACCAAGTAAATGTAAAATCACACGTCCTTCTCTGAAAGAATGAAGCTTGACTATGAGTTAGAAGGCAACAACTATGAACTAACTTTCTTTAAAACGGCTAAAGTTGGCCAATCTAGAGCAACACACGTTTTCCCAGCTATACATGCAAACTGTATTGTGTAGTAAAAATGACTCAGTTACTTACAAAAGCAGAAAAGATCCAAAATAACCAGAGCTCAGCTAAGCTGGCAAAACCAAAGAGACTCCCAAGAAGCTGAGGATTAAGATTAAAAATAAAATCTGGATATTTAATCCTACATCAACACTCTGAAATTATGTTTACTGTTAATAATTTATACTACTCTTTTCTTTGGGTAAAAAACAATGTTTTAAAAAGAACCTATGTTTTGGAATAAGCAATGTAACTTTCATCATTCTGCCACATGACTACCAAAAAGGCTGCTGTTCTTTGAGCTCTACCACTCAGTAAGACAAAGCTCTCCACACACAAGGCCCAGAGATGGCTGACTTCACAAGTCAGTGTGAGTTACACTGTTCTTATGCAACAGAGCTACTAAAATACATACATTTGTTCTTATGAAAAATTACAAAACTAACAAATCTCTTTTTCTCCAGATTTATAAAAGATAGAATCTACGAATCAGTACTCTAATGTGATCACAGAAAAATAGCAAACTGAAGTCAAAAAGCATAGGCTGTCCATCATACAGTCCCGAATCTATTTCCTGCACTCCTAATACTCTCGACCTGTTCTGAGGATGGAGGGTGTCAACGCCTAAAACTGGGTAAAGAATCATCCCTACGGTTAGGGCAAATGTAACTTTGCTTACCGCTTACACGCAGGAAAAAACTTGCTTCATTTTCCAGGATATTCTTTTAAGGATTACTTGACAGTGGTTCTTTTAAAGGTATTAAAAGAAAGTGTCAAAAAAAAAAAAAACCTCTTTGGAATTCTCCTGGAATTCCAGAAAGATTACCTGGTTGTTCATTCCTCCACCCCATCAAAACTTTTCCTTTGAAAAATTACAACTGACAACTCACTTAAGATTTAATTAACTTACTTAAAATAAGGGAGGGTTTCTCAATAATGTTTCCGCACTAGAAAACTAACAAGTTCAGTGATACTCCGTGCCAGTAATTAAGTGGCACATATTATAAAAATTCAAACTTGGACACAGGTGTGTCACACCCAAGAAAGACTGTATACATTTGTAAGCTTGTGCTTTCACACTTTATAAGCAACACAGGTTAGTTTCCACTTCAGTTTTCATTTATAGTGAGTAACGTGCATGTTGTATCAGAAATGGTCATCAGTCTCCCTTACACACACTTTAGTGTTTCATCACAGCTGAAAAAGAAACACCCTTCTCTTTTTCTCTATGAAGATCCTCTCCAATTTGGGAAAGCAGTCTTCTATGCAATGTAAGTCTTGTTGAATTATGTAAAGAAATCATACAACTGAACAAAATTTTAGAGGTCAATCAGGAAGTAAAAGAAAGCCATGATGTGGATGAGTCCAGCAGTTCCCTTCCCCACAACATCTGCTTCCAGGTCACTCTTCAACAGCACATAGGCAGCACCAACTTCAAACTCAGCAATCTGCTCTTCCTCATTTCCCCCTTTCAAACAGGAGACTTATTTTTCTCTGTAATAAAGCAAGTAGTATTTCAGGGGATCTGGCAAAGGGAGGCTCAGGACCTTCTGGCGAAGGAAGTTCACTGGGGGGTCTGGCTTTGTTTCAGGCAGGGTCTTCTCTTCTTCTTCCCTCCATTCCTCTTCCAAGTCTTCACAGCTGTTGTCATCTGAGGGGTTGGAAATACGACTGGCAAAGACTTCTTTGTCCAAAAAGACAATCGTTTCCATTCGACGGCGGCGAACTCTCCTTCGCTTAAACCTGGGGGTGTTCTTTAGTCCGTTTCCGTTTTTGCTGACAGTTTCCTGATGAATAATCTTTTTAATGGTGCCCCGGATGGCGATGCGAGCCAAGTCCTGGAGGCTGCGAACTGCCACTGGTGCTGCAGCACAAAAGAATGACACACAGTCAAACTCATCTGAGTGACACCACCACAACACCTAAACATCTAAAAACCATAACATCATTTGAATTAACCAGCAAATTTACGAATATGTTATAAGAATATGAGAGCATGCTAAGCAACTGTCAATTAGTGCTCCAATTTACATTCATATGATACTTTTCGAAAGATATTTTCAAATGCCTTAATCCTTAACTTTGAAAGGAAAAGGAAGCAATATTGCTTGGCTATATTAATCAGTGGTGGAATTAAAACCTGGGTTACAGTTTGTTCTTATGACAGTCTAGTTTCATTACTCTATTATTTGCTGTGTTCATGTGTATATTAATACTCATCTACTAGTAATAGAGTGAATATGTTTCCAACATTCTTTTTTTTGAGACACAGTCTTACTCTGTCACCCAAGCTGGGGTGCAGTGGTGCAATCTCGACTCACTGCAACCTCCATCTCCTGGGTTCAAGTGATCCTCCCGCATCAGCCTCCCCAGTAGCTGGGACTACAGGGACATGCCACCATGCCAGCCAGGCTGTTCTCAAACTCCTGATGTCAAGTGATCCATCCACCTGGGCCTCCCAAAGTGCTGGGATTATAGGGGTGAGCCACCACGCCCGGCCTAACATTCTTTTATCTATTAATATTTTCATAGTTATTTACAAATTGAATATTTGTTCCTTTGTTAGTAAAGTAGGAAAATGCAAATCCAAACATTTTTTCAGAGAAAAAAACAAAAACACCAAAGCACTTTTAGGAGAAAGATTTGATAATTAAAGCTCACTATTTCATGCTGGCAATATTTCTCAAAGGAAAAGAAATTACATTAAACTGAAAATCAGCATCACTTTTCCCCTACAGTACTCAACTTCTCCAAAGAATAACAGTCTGCACTATAGAGAGGGCTCTTGTGCTGTGTACAATATTTATTACCAAAATCAGAGAGGCCTGCACAGAATCTCAGCAATTGCCACTGTTCTTTGGAAACCCTCAAACAGGCTTGTTTGTGTCCCCGGCTCTTGGCACTGAATAAGCAGCACCTTCTCCCTTCAACCTTTCCTGCTTTTCTGACTCCATGGGCAAGGGTTCCCTTATCCTTTCTCCAGGACAGGCTCCGGCACTTCCTTTGTCTCTTCACTGAACCACATGATCATGCCTCTTGCCCTATCTGTGACCCAGCTCCTTCCTCAAGTACTGTCATCCTTCCTTCCTTCATCATCTCACATCTAGAAAGATTATTTCCAGAGCCACTGGGATCTGGCTGTTGCCCCAGAGGCTGAAACAACCCCTTCCGAAGCCCTCAGAGTCCCAGTCTTCAGCTTTGGCCTCCCTAGATCTCAAGGTGTCAGCTTGGGATAAGGAATGTGGCACTCACTGCTCCCCTGGCCCAAGTCACAGCCCCTCTCTCTGATCTCCACAGCTCTTTACTCTTGCAGGCTCTTTCTCTTCCAGCCAGCCCAGTCATGCTCCTAAGGTTCCAGTTTCTACCATTTCCCCCTCTAGGTATGACTGCTAGTCCTTGGTTTTACATCCATCGTGTGGTTTTAAATAACAGAGGCCAGCCAACAGCTCCCAAGGTTCTAATCCAGTCCTGACCAGGATCCTGAGCCTCCCACAGACCCAGGTCTACAACAGACAATGAACACCTCAGGCTCACATGTCCTTGCTCAGATGGACTGTATCATTGTATGTATCATTCAGTCTTCTCCACTGCAGAAACCAGTGTCTTAGTTTTCATCTTTATCTCTCGCTTGGAAAATTCCAACAGCTTTCCACTGGTTCCTGCTTCCAATGTGTCCTGTGACCATTCAATCAGAGAGCTAATCTATCCCCCCACACCACACGCATCTACACTCACATGACACCACACTGCATTTCCACACTCACATGACCCCACACCACATGACCCCATATCGTGCAGGTCTAAACTTACACACCACACCCCACGCATCTACACTCACATGATCACATATCATGTATGTCTGTACTCACAGAGTTTTCTACTCCACTGTCCTCACAAACAGGACTTTACTAGTCTAGGAGACTCTGGCCCGGAAAAGCAAAGCTGCAAATAACTTGATGGGTCACTTAAGAAATTCTAAAAGCATCACACTAATGTTGACCATCTAACACTCTCTTCAAAGCCATCTCCTCAAAACAAGCATCCCAAGTGCCCACCACATTGTCATGATTCTTAATCAGGCCAGATGAAACTCTCACAAGGAAAGACTCATTTTCAACCAGACCCTAAAAAATTCTCATAAGTACCCCGAAGATTTCCTTGCCTTCCCAAACTCTGCTAAGGCTCTGGAAGCTGGTGTCCTCCCCATCAAGAGCAGCACTTACTTAAAAAGCTTATTCTGGTGAGATTTTCAGAGCACGCATTTGACAGATTCACCCTCCACCCAACCAGCAGGCTTATCCAGGATACAGAAGCACTGCATCTTTTATTTAAAGTATCTGATAGCTCTCTCCAGCCTACATGATAAGCCCAATTCTAACTTACATACCAGTAGTTTCTCCCACCTGTCTCAGCTCTGACTACACGGGGGAACACGCACTTTGATTTCTGTCCCGCCATTGCTGACACTTTTCTCCCCTTCTTTCTGTTTAGGGAATTCCTTTTTGCCCTTGAAGACCAAGCACAAACATCATCCTCTGTCAAACCTTCCCTAATTACTCTAATCGTTTTGCATGTCTTATTGTTGCTCATTATCAAATTTCAAGAATCCTGTCTATTTCTTAGGACCTGTACTTAGCAGAGACCAAAACAAAGTGTAATCATTTAATAAATGATTCCTAATAAATTAAAAAATATTTCTGGAAGAGATTTGCCAAAATGTTATTGTCTGTGGATGGGACTATGCACGACTTTTTTCCTTCCCATTATTTTTTGCATTTTCCTAATTTTCTAAATGATCAGAGAGCATCTTCCGTGTGAGTTGTTTAAATTTTAAAATATTAGGACGTTTTGCTGTCGTGCTGGCCCTGGTATCAGTTCCTTGGTCAGTTTGCATCCTGAACTAGTGAAACACAAAGGCTTGGCTGTGGAAGCTTCCACAGAAAGTCTCCTATCCACACCCAAGCAGATTAGCTGCAATGTGTTCTCCACCCTTTATCTACCCACGAGGCATCAGGCGCTAAGTAACCCTGGGGAGCAGAAGCCCCATGACTCTGCAGGAGCTCTTTGGCTGATGGCGCTCTCTGTTAAGACCTCTCCTAGTGGAGGTGGCCAAATAGGCTAAGTCCCCTATGTGGCAAAATGAGCTTCCTTTTATGTGCGTCCTTTGCTTTCAATGGCATGACCAGCAACAGCTCTTTGTAGATTTAAAAGACAGTTAAAATAACCTGAAATAGGCTAAAAATAGATTATCATTTTTTAAATGCCTGAAATTGCTTGCAGAATTTTAAAGTTTCAGCATGGGAGTGGTGCTGTTTATTATCAGAAGGTTCTCTGTAAATTTTGCTTCCTTTTAAAATCTAATGAGACGAGAAAGATCTAAAAGATAAAATAAGTAAAGATTGGTAGACTGGTAGACAACTGGTGTACTCACGCAACTGGACAAGTCTTGGTTTTCCTGACTCTGAATGGCAGGGCTGGATCAGAGGAGCAAAAGAAACAGCGAGAATCTTTTTGGTTTCCCAAGCTGAAGGACCGGTGCGTGTTATCTTAGTCAACTATCCAAGAGACAAAATGAGAATATTCAAAATATTTGGCTACAAAATTGCTCATATTTAAATATAATCATTCCTATACACACTATAAAAATACATAGATATGCTTACAATAAAATGAAGTATTTTGACATACAAACCCCTAATGAGATGTGCCATGAAATGCATCTATTTTATGAATATTCCTGCAAAAATGCTTAACCTGAATATATTCAGGCCCTTGGCCTAAGTTCTGTTTATAGGAAATATATATTAAAGAGAAACTAGTTATAGGATAGCAAGAGGAAACAGCCACACAGAAAATGTGGGAATTCTTGTAAGAACACTCTTGCACTCTCCAAAAAAATGCCAATATTGAGGGTGAAAAGGGGGTCTGTTCTAAAGTAAAAAGTAATTAAAGATACGTACCAACCAACTGAATCCTGACCTGCTTTTATTGGTGGGGGCTAACTCCCAATGGGCACTGTAGAAACAGATACTCTTCCAGAATCCCTGTTACTTTTTTAATTGCAAACTTGTCATCCTGGAAATCCTAGGCAATTATCCTCATGCTTTGGAGATAAATACTGAAATGTTTAAATGAGCCTTGCCCTGACATCACCCCCACGAAAGCACTGGAATCTGGTGGCTTAACATACTGCAGTGTAGGTCACCAAAACATTTCTTTTGAATTAAACTATTAGGAGCACCAGAGAACCCACTTAGACACAACCCTCGGTGTGCTCCGCATGGCTGGGTCAGTCTCCAAGTGGCCTACACAGGTCATGAAACTATTTTTGGTCAGTTCTTTCATGCTATGATTATATGCTGGTCTTTTCTAAAAATATCTAAGTCAGTAAATCCACTAATAACTAATATTCTATGTCATGAATCTTGTAACTTCAAGGATTAAGTAGCTGTGTACTAGGTAAACACCAACTAACATTCTTGTATACCAGCAAAACTTATGTTTATTTAAACATTTTTAAAAGTAGGCTTTCTAGTTATGATAAAAAACAAGTATTCCAATATAATCAATAAATGATGTATGAAACCTTAAATGAAACTATAAACCCCTATTTAATATTCTAGATAAGCAGATGAAACATTGTAAAGATGTCCACAATCCTCAAATTAATCGAGATGATACAATTCGAATAAAAAATCCAATGCATTTTTATATAGCAACAAAGATTTTTAATATCACCTATATAAGTAAAGACGTCTAAAACAATATTCTGCCAGGTGTGATGGCTCATACCAACAACTCTGGAGGCTGAGGTGAGAGGACTGCTTGAGGCCAGGAGTTTGTGATCAGCCTGGGCAACACAGTGAGAACCTGTCACTAAAAAAAATAAAACTAGCTGGGCATGGCAGCACGTGCCTGTAGTGCCAGCTACTTGGGACACTGAGGCGGAAGGGTCACTTGAGCCCAGGAGTTTGAGGTTACAGTGAGCTATTATCATGCCACTGTACTCCAGCCGAGATGACAGAGAAAGATCTCATCTCCAAATTTTTATTAAAATAATTAAAAACTCCTAATTTTTATTGTTTTTTTCCTAGTTATTTGTGACTGAGAGGCATTCTTCTTGGTGACCAATTCATGTCTGTTAATCTGTTCATTTACTATGAACTATTTTACCCAGTGAAATACAGTAACACAGACAAACATGCATGACCAAACAGCAAACTTGGGCAAGACTCTCACTAAGCAAAGGATTCCAGTGCAATGCATAACGTGAGGCATTTAACAATTAGACTAACAATGAGAATACATTTATTATAATAATTTTATATATAATTCTAACAACAGAACAATTATAATAGATTAACAGAACTAAAACTCAGAACAGCTGGGGGGAAAGAGGGGAAGGAGAAGGGGAAGGAAGAAGGAGGTGAGGGGGAAGGGATAGAAGAAGGAAAAGAAAGAGAGAAGGAAGATGGAGAAAAGTTTCACGTGTAGTCTCTGAAGGACCTACCTGACTCAGGTTCTGGCCCCACCTAGGATATGTGTATGACCTCACAAGCTCCCTCACCTGTCCCTGCCTCTGGTTCCTAATTTGTGAAATGCAGGAATTTCTTAAAAGGGTAAGTATACATAAACTGCCCAGAACAGACCTTGGCAAACAGTGTATAAAAATGTCAGTTATGAAGGGGCTCTGACCTTCTCTTCCAGTGGCATGACAAGGATCCCTCCCACTTTGAGAAGATTCTTCATGTACTCTTCATGCTCCTTCTGCACACCAGCCCCACAGTATACACGATCATACTGAGAACAATCCGGAGAAATCTCCAGGCAATTCCCAATAACAAAGGAGGGTTCACAGAAGTCAAACCTGGAAGTACAAAATGTTTCCTGCAACTAAAGGTATCACACTGCAACAAGTATACACAGTAAATCTATGCTAACCACAGGTTAAAATCCCACAGCAATGTAACACAGTTTACAGAGCCAGGGAGCTGGAAGAAAAGAATTACAAACGTCCAAGAATTATTTCCAAAAAGAATTTCACTATCTATCTAGAACTCTAGAAATGCCAAACAAAATCGTATGAAAGTAAATATCAAAAGTATTACCCAAATTTAACACAATCTCCAATCACTGTTGTCTTTGTCATTTTCTTATCATCTTGTGTAAGATCTATTCATACTACACAATGAGCGAGATGTGGGGGCAGCAAAACTGCATTTGGTATTTCTGAAAATTTTAATCCCTAAAATAAAAACTGTAATGCCTTATTTTAAAATGGCAAAAGCTAGTTATATACACTGTTTAGAGACAAATGCAACAATTTTATTTTAGAAACAATTAGGTGGTAAAAAGTTATCTTAAATAGGAAACATGAAAATTGAGCAAAATGAACATTTTGTGTTTTCTTCTATTCTTATATTGGTGAGAAATTACCTTTATGTAGGTATAATAGAAAAATCTAAAACCCTCAAAAACACAGAATTTTTTAAAAAAATTAGAACAGGCACATGGCATCATCCTACCACGGTGGGTTTTTTTGTTGTTGTTCTTTTTTTTTTTTTTTTTGAGATGGAGTTTCGCTCTTGTTGCCCAAGCTGAAGTGCAATGGCGTGATCTCGGCTCACTGCAACCTCCGCCTCCTGCGTTCAAGTGATTTTCCTGCCTTAGCCTCCTGAGTAGCTGGGATTACAGGCATGTGCCACCACATCCGGCTAATTTTTTTTTTTTTAAATAGAGATGGGGTTTCTCCATGTTGGTCGGGCTAGTCTCGAACTCCAGACCTCAGGTGATCTACCCGCCTCAGCTGGATCCCAAAGTGCTGGGATTACAGGCGTGAGCCACCGCACCCCGCCCATCCTACCACAGTTTAATTATGTTTGCTGGCACATGAACACTAATAAGCTGATTTCTTTCTATCTGATCAAAAGTTTGTAAAATTATAATTCACATTCTCTGACCCAATGGGTAGTATTTCATCTTACTTGTCAAAACTATCACTTGTTCTGATGAAGAATTCCAGTTTCTGCTTTGCATACTCTATCACATCTGAATGAAGTTCCACCCCATGGTTCACACCAAAAGGACCTAGAAGGTTTAAGAATAAGAAAACATGTAGAAACAGAACAAGAACTCTTGCTCATTCATTTGCTTCCTTTTATCAACTGTAACACATCTGATCTAACATGTATAATTACAGAAATTCACAAAGTTTTGAGGTCTCATCACATTACCACAGCTCACCACATCATAAATACTTGTTCTGACACCTGGGCTTCTCTACCCTCAAACTTTTAAAGAATCATTTGAAAATGGAAAAAAAAAAAACTGTTCAAGTCTAACTAATGAATTAAAGAAGAAACATGTATTTGCAAGTGAAACGGACACAGGCCTCAGCGGTTTGTCCAGAGGTAACATTTAAGATGATTCTGTTTTCCCTGAAAGGTTCCCCAAAACACTCAGATGTGTGCATTTTAATATTCACAAAACAGGGTTCAATCATCGTCTTTAAAATAAAACTATGCTTCCAAGTCACAATCATTTTTTATATCAAAGGATATTTACTAGTAATTTGAAATAAAACTGAGAAATGCTACAAGTCTACTTAATGATGAAAGTGCTCCCTCCATATAAAACTGCCCCTATGTTAAGTGAGAACACAGTCCTGACACTCAGCATAGATGAGTCTCTCTGTTGTGGGAATCCACTTACACGAAGGTAAAAAATTCATATGTGCTGACAAAGGCAAAACAGTCATCACCTTTCTGTAAGGGGAATACAACAGTGGTAACCTCTCTAGAAGGAGGAGAAGGCAATGGAGCTTTCTTGGGGTGCTGATTCTACTCTGCATCTTGCTCTGAGTGGAGTTTATATGGAGGTGGATGCATATGTAAAAGTCCACCAGAATTCACACTTCACGCTTATTCATTTACTATAGGTAAGTTACACATTAATTTTTTTAATCTACATGTAAAAATCGACAGGGCATGTAGGACTTTATGTAGTGACAGATATACCACAGTGATCATGTAGCACTGGACTGTACAATCTAACAGATATGCTGATAAATGAGCAACCCTCTGTGCATCCCACACCTTTGCATCTTGCCGTCCGGGTCTTCCCAGTACAATAGCCACCAGCCCAGGACAAGGCTTCTCTGGCCCCTATGTGGACAACTGTACCTGCTGCTCTTTTCTCTCACTGTATTTCATACACAGAGCTGCTGCTAAAACATTACCTCATCAAAATACACTCTACCTGAGAGTCCATCTTTTCACTATTTACAACATTAAATCCTGAATTACTCTGAACTTCAAGACCTTCTGCCAACCCTCTGACTTCAATTCCCATAAGTTCAAAAAAAGCTGCTTGATTTTTCCCACTCATCTTATTTTCACTGACCCCTCACCATCAGTATCAAATACTTAATAAGCAATTAATTCTAATAACAGATATGAGATACAGTTCCTATTCCCAAGAAGCTTAACACCAAACAACAGTAACACAAATCCCTCCACCCACCTGCTTAATAAAAAGATGACTAGCAGGGGAAGGAGGACACAGGGTGGCCAGGAGGTGTCAGGAACACGGCACCTGGGACACAGCACTGGGACATGGCACTGAAGCCAGATCTGCAAGGCCCCCCTGGGAGAGCCACTCCCAGGTATGCCCTGCTTCCCAATCACACAGCAGTTTTCAGGTAGGTTACTTATAAGTCATCTTTTTTTTTTTTTTTTGAGACAGAATCTCACTCTGTTGCCCAGGCTGGAGTGCAATGGCACAATCTCTGCTCACTGCAGCCTCCATCTCCCAGGTTCAAGTGATTCACCTGCCTCAGCCTCCCAAGTAGCTGGGATTATAGGCGCGTACCACCACACCATGGTAGAGACAGGGTTTCACCATGTTGGCCAGGTTGCTCTCGAACTCCTGACCTCAAGCGATCTGCCAGCCTCGGCCTCACAAAGTGCTGAGATTATGGGCGTGTGAGCCTATGTGCCTGGCCCACTTCAGGATTATTTTAAGTCATCTTTTCCTAAGCATTCTGGCTCTTTTCAACAGCATTTCTAACTGAGTCAGCTCGATTACCTGTTTGTCCCCAAGATGCTACCTTAGCTCCAATTTTTCAGCTACAATGGAGGAAATCACAATTCCCAAATTCAGAAATGATAAATAATCTGGGCACTGTGTTCTCTTCTCAAAGCACGGGGGCCACATCAGTCTCAACTGAAGAGAAATTAAGGTCAAAAAGCATTATAAAAATCTACACACTGTTATATCTGAAGGTAGAAAATCTGCAGCCTAAAGCCAAATAATCAGTCCCAAAACTTCACCAAATTCCAATTTATACAAACTTATAAAGAAACCCAAATTCTCATTCCATATCCACAAAAATCAATTAGGGGCAGGGTCTCACTCTGTCACCTAGGCTGGAGTACAGTGGTGCAATCATAGCTCACTGCAGTCTTGAACTCCTGGGTTTAAGCAACCCTCCAGCCTCGGCCTCCCAAAGGGCTGGGATTACAGGCATGAACCACCAAGCCCAGCCACATTCTTGATGTTTCCTTCACAACCATATACAGTCCATCCATAAATCCTGTCAGTTCTAACAGGATTTGGAAACAATATAGACTCCAGCTTCTCTGCACTGGTTTCACCCAGTATCTCTCACCCAGCTTGCCACAGCAGCTTGGTCCCTGCTTCCACTTTAGGGCAGGGTTGTACAGTATAGATCAGCTCCTAACACTCCTCTGGCAAAACCATTCCACCTTACTGAGTTAAAAATGGATGCCTTTCCCCACCTGTTCCATTTTGCACCAAGTGACATTTTTCCTCAGTTGTTTGGTACTGTTATTGTTAAAAATAGCCATATTCCCATGTGCAGAATTCCTTCACAACTCATTTGTTTGGGAAAATAGGCTAAATAGCTTCAAATAATATAACCTGTGAAATCCCTTCCATCTCTGAAATTAATTTTAAAATCTACAGGTATTACTCTTACTATTAAAACAACAAAGCAGGCCAGGCATGATGGTTCATGCCTGTAATCCCAGCACTCTGGGAGGCTGAGGCAGGTGGACAGCTTGCACCCAGGAGTTTGAGACCAGCCTGGGAAACACGGCGAGACCCCATCTCTAAAAACAATTTAAAAATTAGCCAAGAGTGGTGGTGTGTGCCTGTGGCCCTAGGTACTCAGGAGGATTGCTAGAGCCCAGGAGGTCAAGGCTGCAGTGAGCCTTGTTCACGTCACAGCATTCCAGCCTAGGCAATGGAGCAAGACTCTGTCAAAACAAAAACAAAACCCAACAAAACAAAAACTGCTTAGAAGTACTTTAACTCCAGAAGGATCTCAAAGTTAATTATCATTGGTTTAGAGAAAGAGTGACAAGGAAGACTGAGTGATTAAATTAAATCAAGAAATCATAGTGGGGTCAAGATCTACACAATTGTCTTCGTTCTCCACTGTCCAGAGGGCAGGTGCACAGTACAGACTGTGGCAAGTTCAGGCAGAAGGGACAGAGAACAAGAGGGGTCCCTCTGGAGAACTTGGGGCCCAAGAGAGCCATGCAGGCCTTCCTCCCTCATCACTCTATCCACCACCCAGTGATGTGTCAACGTCAGGTAACTACTGGGAAGGCTGTGGTCTCTACCCAGGTGGGCCACCCACAGACTACATTTTCTGTCAAAGGAGATGCCTCCTTCCCTGAAACAGATGAGTTTTCAGACTCTCCTTCCACACTTACCCAGAATGAGGCCCACCATGGAGCTGAGGTACCCAGTGCCACTGCCCAGGTTCAGAAATGAAAGTCCAGGCTGCAGATCTAGGGCTTCCATCACCTCCGAGTAGATGCACGGGGCTGAGAGGTGAATGTTTCCATGTTTCCATGCCAAGTCTTTATAAGCATTTTCTTTAAATTCTTCAAGATAATAGTCGGCACGATCGATAGCTCGGAAAGCCTGCTCTACCAGTTCAGTCCGGATATACTGTGCTTCTTTCAAATTATCTATCAGCTCATCATTGTCTTCACCAGCACTCACAGCACCGCCCATGTTCAAGATTACACTTAGGCAATGCTATAATTAAAAATTTTTAAAAAGAGCTATTTATGTTAAAGGTAAGAGCAGAACAATAAAAGTTCTAAACAGATACCAATTTCAAATGCTGAATTCTGAAAATAATAATCTTTTGTCAACACCCACCTCACCACCACCCAGAGTTGCCAGATTTAGAAGGAAAAAATCTCAGTTCGATTGAAAATTCAAGTAAACAATACTAAAAATTGTTTGATGTTTATTTGAAATTCTAATTTAGGCTGGGAGCAGGGGCTCATGCCTGTAATCCCAGCACTTTCGGAGGCCAAGGTAGGTGGATCACCTGAGGTAAGGAGTTCGAGACCAGCCTGGCCAACATGGTGAAACCCCATCTCTACTAAAAACACAAAAATTAGCCAGGCGTGGTGCTGGATCCCTGTAATCCCAGCTACTTGTGAGGCTGAGGCAGCAGTTGCTTGAACCCGGGAGGCAGAGGTTGCAGCGAGCAGAGATCGTGCCACTGCACTCTAGCCTGAGCAACAGAGCAAGGCTCTGTCTCGAAAAAACAAACAAACAAACAAAAAGAAAATTTAGTGGTGTCCTATACTGTATCTGGGAACTCTACATACCCAACATACACAAAAGTACCCACCCAAGTCAAGCAATCCACTCGACCTGTTGATTTGGATATTCTGATGTTCAAATTTTAGACAAAAACATCAAGAAAATATTCTTCCCAAATAGAACATACTATGACAAATACCTTCTTCTAACAAATGCAAAATCAGCTTCCTGGCTCAGGTTTAAGTGTAGGAGACAGGGGCGCTACCAGAACTTCCTACAGCCCCTTCCCAATTGCATGATATGTAGATTTCCCAGGTCTTTAAAAATAACAACTACTTGTCTTACCTTCTTCCAAGCTGCCTTCAAGAAGAAAAAGTGCAGCAGGTGTCACCTCTGAGCCTAACTATTAAAATATACAGTGTAGCTTCATCTAATTCACAGGAAAACATTCTTTCATGTGGAGAAGTCTTACTCTTCTTAAAGCTACAAAAATATCCTTTCCAATTTTATACTTACCCCATGTAACTTTTTCAAAGCTTTAACTTCACATAAAATGGTAATGCTTTACAAAACACTAGGTACAGATTGTTGGGGAAAAAGACCACCAGACCTCATGAAGACATTTTCATGAACACAACCTTTTTAAAAACCTGTTATAATTATGATGAAGTTCATTCTTACTTTCCTCCTCACATTCCTCTGGATTTCTAACCGTGGGATGAGGATCATAAAGAAATACTGGGGGTGCCAAGGGGCAGTGGGCAGATTTCATACACACCCATGTACACAACTGGTGACAGTGGTGGGAGAGGTTTTCCCAGGAGTGAAAATAATCACACAGTTTCTTGCAAGTGAACAAAACGTGTGAAGGGTATGGCTTAACACAAATCATTTTGTTTTTATGGTGGAATACTCAATCTTCATAATCAAGATTTTAGAGCTAAATGTTAGGTTTTGCAAATCAATAGGATGATCCAGTCATTAAATTTTCACACCCTTTTTGAATTTTTTGAATCGTTTTGGAGACCTTGGTAGATTATGGTCCATAGTCAGTTGACTTAGACTTAGAGGAATTAAGTCCTAATGAGGTCGAGTTTAATCCTGGATAAGCCACTTAGTTCTGGGGCTATACCCATAGCCTAGTACAGTCATCTTAAAATTTAGGTCAGTGGTTAAAAGCAGAATCATGTGTTTGGATGCTTACGGATCTACTTAGGGAAAGAGCTGGAAATCACATACCCTACTCAGTGAAAGCCACCTCTTCACCCAGAAGCCAGTATATAATGTGCTATCATTCTATCTTAATACCACATCTTTAGAAGGTATCCACAAACTGTATGTTGGATAGGTTTCATTTTCATTTTCTACTAAGTAACTATCATTTATTTTGAACTCTTCCTTAATTTGAAAGTTCAGATGGCTTCTTAGTAAAAACAGCTAGCATGTGTTTTCCAGGTACCACCTGTCAGTCATGGCCTCATTTACACGTCACAACACTAAGAGGCAAACTGGAGCTAGTCAGTTAATTTGTTCATGGTTACACAGTTTGTGAGGAGGGCACTGGATTCAAACCCAGGACTGTATGGCAAAAGGCCTGTGTTTTTAATACCACACCAATGTAGCTTTTAAAAATACTCAAGACAGCAATGTTCTTCACCACACAACACTCTGGTAATCTTCTGACTATCGGGTAGTCCTATCTATATCTATTGCCATTGGTAGGATGCATGTGAATATCTGTGGGTCTGATACTTATTACCATCTTTGCCTGGTAATCTAATGCTCCCTCACACTGGAAACCACGGCTGTTAACAACAGACTGTGGATGTGATCTGTCATCATGTCACCAGAAACACTGACAACAAACTAAGCTCTTTGCAAAACCAAATCCTATCATTTTCACCTAGATTCTACAATCCAGTCAAATCCAATTTTTCAAAGTAAAAATGTAGAATCATTTTTAGAATTCTGGACTCGATTATACTGTGCACATTATCTGCTGTAATTCTTAATATAATTCACTACTCTGCAGAAACTAGCAGCAGTCCATAACAACCTTGCTGCTCCTTACAATACCAACTACGAGGGCACATGAGGAACACTTGCTGAGTGGCAGCAGGCATGGGAAGGTCTCAGAATTGATACCTAAGGAGGTCGTGATTGTATCGACACAAGCAAGAAGCTATTGTAATAGCAGTTTGGGAGGCTACACACGGAAGACCACAATCCAACCTGGATGTCACTTCTTAAGGGGAATATGGACAAAGTAATTCACTGTGGAAGATGAGTGGGAAAAAGAACCCAAAGCTACATCTCCTTTGGGCAGAATGATCAAACACACACACACACACAAACAGATTTCTCACCTAGAAAACCAGAACTCTGTAAACAAGGAAGGCAAAGGGACATTTTTCAAATACAGATGGTCTCCGACTTAGGATGGTTCAACTTAAGGTTTAACGATGTGTTTATTGGGATGCAACCCCATCCTAAGTTGAGCAGCATCTGTACCTGAAAGGCTGTCACATGCACACTATTAACGGGCCTAACAAAAGCCAGACCAGCGGTACATGTTGCAGACAATGCCACCTAAATACACAGAGAAGCCTTCCAACAACTCAAGTTGCAAAGAATGAAAGAAGCCCGTTCTCAGGACACCCCAGCCAAGTTCCACTGGAGGTACGAGCTGGGGTGGGGCAGGGAGAAAGGCACTGGCCTCAAGAGCTGAACCCCATCACCTCTGAGGTCTCCTCTCATCACCTGAGTGTACGGCTCTATTTCCCTCAAGCACGACCACAATTTCTGAGTTGCTTATAGGCACCTCAACTTCACTAATTCTGGAAGGACAGTCTATCAAACGCCCAGATCGGAGCTGTTCAGCCACTCCCTTGTGAGAAGAAAAAAGAAAACTATTCACACGAGTCAAGAGGGGGTGGATATTTAGGTGACTTATTTGAGGTGCAACGCTGGAGCAAACATCCATTTGAGAGACACATCGCTCCCACAAAACCAAAACAAAGGCGCGAAGCTCAGGCAAGTGCTCCTTCCTCCAACTAACAAAAGATCTTTCTCGACGCGTGAACTGAAGTCCCAGAGCTCTGCTCCAATTCTCACTATCTCCAAGGCGCACAGGGGCCGGGGGGCAACTATTTCTTAAAAGATTCTGTCATCTTCTGTAGGGTCCAATGCCGACTTTGTTCTAACCCTCAGCGCTCGGCTCGCCGTGGACCTGCCAACGTTTCCCATTTAAGAACTCAAGGACACGCTGCAGGTCTGGACTCACACCCAGGAGTGACCGATCGGAACCGCGAGCGCGGGGAGAAACGCGCGGCGCCCCGGGGTCCGCTGGGGGGTGGGGGGGGGGTGTCCCGAGGTGGGGAGGAGCGAGGCCCCCAGAGGACCGTTCCGGGGACAGGGCTGCCGGGTGTGCGGGGGAGGAGGGAAGGGGCCGAGGGGACACACCGCTCGTTCGCCGCAGGCCGGGCCGAGGGGCGGCGGCGGCGGCTCTACCTCCAGGCTCCGCCGGCCGGCGGGTTCGGACCGCCTGGGCTGCGACCTGCAGCTCCTCGGGCGCGTCCCTGGTGTGTCCGCGCCCCGGGTGCTCCGCTCCAACCTCGGCCGCCGTAAACATCCGCCGCCGCCGCCGCCGCCGCCTCTGCGCCTGCGCACAACGGCCGGACTGCGCGTGCGCCGCGGGCCTGGCACTTAAAGGGGCGATGGCGGCGCAGGCCGGGCCCCACTCCTCTGGGCTGCGGGTGTCCACCCGCCCCCCGGGGGGCTCGGTGAGCCCTCGCCCGGCCTGAGTCTCGTGGGCGCGCCGTCCGCGCATGCGCAGCCAGGAGGACGGACCCGCCCAGGACACCTGAGAAACCTCCCTGAGGGTCGCCAGAGACGCCGTCGCCGACCCGCGGCTGGGGGCGTTCCGCATCCCGAGGGTGCCCTGCGGCTTCGGACTCGGGGCCGGCGCTGCCCTCGGGCGGCCTCCCTGCCTCGCGCACAGCCGCCCGGGACCCCCTCTGCCACCTGGACGCCGCCCGACCCTGGGCCTCCTACCCAACCGGCTTCCAGGATCACTGAGGAAAACGCCAGCAGGGAGCTGCTTAGGGAAACGCGCCCTCCGTTCGGTCACTGCTCCGCTCACTGAGCAGGACACCATCTGACGGGCCTCCTCGGGAAACGCTCATCAGAAACTCAGAAGAGAGTAACTGTTTGTGTGTCACCTGTCCGTGACCTTCCCCTTCGCTGCAGGTCGTCCCGCCTTTCCAGACCAAACCAGTGCTCTGCTTCCGTGCACTGATGTCCCGTCTCCCCGACCCTGACCACCTGCGCACCTGTCGCCGGGACTTCCCGATGCTGTGTCATAGCGCGTCTTCAACCTTGGCAAAATAAACGTTCTGAATGAACGGAGACCTGTCTCCGATTTTCTGGGTTCACACAGCCCATTGCCCCAGCCTTGCGTGGGGCTTTCGCTGCAGAACCCTTTCATAAGCACAGCCATGCAAACCGCCCCACTGTGCAGCGGGTGCCGGCCTGGGCCTCCGGTCCGGCTTCCCTCCTAACCCCGCATTCCTCCCCAGACCCTGGGGCTCCACTTAGGAGCAGAGTTTGAAACCAAAGGCCGGCGCCCTCGCCGCGGATGTGGTCCCAGGGAGATTCACTTCTTTTGTGGATCCACGGTACTGGATCCATGGACCTGAGGTTGCCGACCACCTCATGACCTTCACGGGGCTCTCAGCGTCCTTCCACCCGAGAGCCTGTGGCTATCTGTGACTTTTTCAAATTACAGAGGCCCTGGAGTCATCCTTGACCCTCTTCCCACTGCCAGCGAACACATCCCCCAGAATCCCTCCTTGCCCTGCCCCAGCTTCCCTCACCTCTCCCCACCCCTCCCATCGCTCCCCTGGGCTCTGGCGAGTGGTCCTCCCAGAACACACTGTGATCCCATCGCTGCTGTCTTCAGACACTCGCTTTGTTCCCGGACCAAACAGGGTCGGGCTGCTGTTTCTCGTGGCCCGATAACACAAGATGCCAATGAACTGGGGAGTAAGAGAGGTTTTACTTCTGCAGCCGGTTACAGGGAGAAGGCCTGGAAATGATCACCAGACCAACTCAAAATTACAAAGTTTTCCAGAGCTTATACACCTTCTAAGCTATATGTCTATGTGTAAGTGTGCGTTCAGCTAAAGACATAAGTGATTAACTTCTTTTAATCTGTAACTAAGGTCTAAGTCCTGAAGACCCTCTTCTGGAGCCTCAGTAAGTTTACTTAATCTAAATGGGTCTAGGTGCTGGGGTGATTACCCTTATCTTGTCTCCTGCTAAATCATAATGGTATGGGGAGTTCCTTTAGACCCCAATAAACTTGTTTATGGAGGCGTGGGGAGTTTCTTCAGACCCCAATAAAATTTGTTTAATACTAAAAAGGGTCCTGTTAAGAATTCGTTCATTATCTTGTCATGCTTCAAGGCCCAGGAAAAGCCTGGGCAGAACTCTTGGTGGGCTCTTTGTTACATTCCAACCTTTGTATAAAGGCACTGGCTCAATCAGCTTTGAATGTGTAACCTGGCTACTCAGTCCATGCTGGAATAGTTGTAATGGAGGCCTGAGTTAGCGAGACCTGGCCTGCCACACCTTCAGACTCTTGCTTGGTTTTCCAAGGTGTTTCCTCCATTCCCCTCCACATCAGCTCCCACTACTATCAGCATTCATAGCATTAACCCTTCATAAGGTACATACTGAGTACTCTTACATAGCTTATTTCCATGAAATAGGTACTAGTATGACTTCCAAGGAGACAAGTTGACCGTGACATCAGGAGCAGGCCTGGCGCTCAGATCAAGGCCATGCGGTCTCCTATTGGACATAAATAATCTTGTGGAGGAGCACCATCATAATCCAAGGCCATGTCATAATTTTGTCTAAGCACAAACAAAAATAGGGTCACTGTGCCACCCACAAAATCTAAGACATATCCTCTCCCAGTTAGTAGCAATGACCCCAGCTCCTCTACCAGCTACAGCTGAGCCTCCCTCTGCCCTGGCCTCCTCACAAATAACATCTACCGAGATGCCCAGAGAACCGCTCTTCCCCCCATCACCCTGACAATCCTGAGGGCATCTAATCCATGAAGAAAATCACACAACTCAAGCCCACATTTTTCAGTAAGTTTTCCCGACACCTCTTACTGAGATGCCTTGCAGTTCTCCATGATCTGCATCCTCCTCGCTGCAACGAGTGATAATCCCAATGCATTCAATTACAGACATGCTCCTTGTGGCCTTTGGCTTGACGGCATTGATACCTCCATTTTACAGATGAGGGAACTGAAACTACAAGAGGTTAACTGGCTTTCTGTACTTATCCGCTAATAGTAAGTACAGGAAGGTAGATGAGAATCCAACTGCTACTCTCACCCTCCTCCAGGCTCCTCCCATGCCCAGCCACAGGGAGCTTTCTGAATGTGTCTCCAGGGTCCCCGTGCCCTTACCCTTGCATGTGTCCACTCATCTTTGTCGTGTCTGCAGGAGGAGCCTCATGCAAGGGCCTGAGGTAGGGGTGCGGCCGGGTGTCTGAGGAGCAAGTGGCTGGAGCCACACGTGGGAGGTTGTGTTGCTGTCTTCAAAATACACTATTTTTATTATGGTAAAATATACAAAACATTTATCATTTTAACCATTAAGTGTACAGTTCAGTGGCATGACGCACATTTACATTCGTGAGCAACCTCACTACTATCCAGTTCCAGATTTTTCTCATCATCTCCAACTGGAACTCTATACCCATTCACATTAAAAATTCTCAGCCAGCTAGTAATGGAGGGGCATTTCCTCAACTTGGTAAAGAACATCTACACAAAACCAACAGCTTACATCATACTTAATGATGAGAAAGTGGACCTTTTCTCCTTAAGAACAGTAATAAGGCAAGAATGTCCCCTCTCACTACTTCCGTTCAACATCATATAGAAGTCCTAGCTGATGCAATAAGACATGAAAATAAGGTATACAGATTTGGAAGGAAGAAATGAAACTGTCTTTGTGCACAGATGATAAGATTAACTGTGTGTTATATCCTGAAGATTTTACCAAAAAAAACTCCTGAAACTAATAAAAGTGACTACAGCAAAGTTGCTGGATGCAGTAGCCCCCCCCCCAACCTTATCCTTAGGGGATATGTTCTAAGACCCTGTCTGGGACATGTACCAGACCCTGTAGTACATACAGGAATGCTTGAAACCAGGGATAGACTCAAACCCTATATATACACTAATGCTTTTTCCTCTATATGGATCATCCATGATAAAGTTTAATTTATAAATTAGGCATAGCAAAAGATTAACAACAATAGCTAATAATAAAATTGAACAATTATAACAATGTACTGTAATAAAAGTTACATGAATGTGGCCTCTCAGCTATTAAGTGATTAATGGGCAGGTAGTATATATGGCATGGGTATGCTGAACAGAAACGTGACTCATGTACTGGGCAGCATGGAGCAGGATGGCACGAGATTTCATCACACTACTCAGAATAGCACTCAATTTAAAATGTAAAAATTATTTCTGTAATTTTCCAATTAATATTTTTAAATTGTGGTTGACTGCAGGTAACTAAAAACATGGAAAGCAAAACCATAGATGGGGGACTACTATGTAAAGTTAATAAACAAAAGCCAAAAGTGCTTTCCTATATACCAGCAATGAACAATTGGACTTTGAAATTAAAAATACAATACTGTTTACAATAACACCAAAAATCGTGATGCTTAGGCATAAACCTAACAAAACAGTACAAGATCTACAGGAGGAAAACTACAGAGCTCTCAGAAAATAAATCAAATATTTAAATAGACAGATATTCCACGTTTATGGGTAGGAAAACACAGTGGTGCTAAGATATCAGTCCTTTCCAACTTAATCTAGAGATTCAATGCAACACCAGTCAAAATCTCAGCAAGTTATTTCATATATCAACAAACTGATTCTAAAGTTTATATGGAAAGACAAAATACCCAGAATAGCCAACACAATACCGAAGAAAAACAAAGTTGGAGGACTGACGCAACCAGATTTCAAGACATACTATAAAGTTACAATAATCAAGACAGTGTGATGTTGGCAAAAGAAGAGACAAATGGATCAATGGAATGTAATAGGAAGTCCAGAAATACACACAAATCAGTCAACTGTTCTTTGACAAGGGAGCAAAAGCAATTCAGTGGAGAAAGAATAGTCTTTTCAAGAAATGATGCTGGGACAACTGAACATCCACATGCAAACAAAAAAACAAAAAACTAGACACAGATCTAGTTTTTACATAAAGTTCTAGAAGATAATATAGGAGAAATTCCTGGTGGCATTGGGGTTAGTGATGGTTTTTTTGACAAGTCAGACACACAATCCATGAAAGTAAAAATTGGTAAGGTGGATTTTGTTAAAATTAAAACAACTTCTGCTCTATGAAAGACACAAGTCTTACCCTATGACCCAGAATTTGCACTCCTAGGTATTTACTCAAATAACCACTATGTCCGTGCAAAAAGTTGCACATGAATTTTATAACCACTGTATTCACAATTTCCAAATATTTGAAGCAACCAAGATGTCCTTCAATCGGTGAATTAATCAACAAACTAGTCATGCTGATCAGTGGAGTATTAACGATAAAAAGAATGAGCTTGGAGCCATGAAAAGACAAGGAGGATCCTTAAATGCTTATTGCTACATGAAAGAAACCAGGATGAAAAGGCTACATATTCACACTCTATGATTCCAATGATAAGACATTAAGGAAAAGCGAAAACTGTAGAAACTGTAAAAAGATCAATGGTTGCCAGGGATTGGGATTGGAGGGAGAGGGAGAGATGAACAGGCAGAGCACAAAGGAATTTTAGGGCACTGAAACTATTCTGTATGATACTGTAATGGTGGATACATGCTATTATGCATTTGTCAAAACCCATATAACTAGCCAGGCGCAGTAGCTCACGTACTTTGGGAGGCTGAGGCAGGAAAATTTCAAGACCAGCCTTGCCAACATAGCAAGACTTCATCACTACAAAAAAAAAATTAGCTAGGGGTGGTTGCACAGGTCTGTAGTCCCAGTTACTCAGGAGGCTGAGGTAGGAAGGTTCGCTTGAGGCTAGGAGGTTGAAGCTACAGTGAGCAGTGATTGTGCCACTGCACTCCAGTCTGGGTGACAAAGCCTGAGTCTGTCTCCAAAAAAAAAAAAACCCACAAAACATGTAACTGCAACACAACGAGTGAACCCTAATGTGAACTACAGACTTTAGTTAATAGCAATGCATCAATATTGGTATACTAATTGTTACAACATACCATAGTCATTCAAGATGTTACTAATAAGGAAAATTGTGTGCAGGAGAGGGGTCTATGGGAACTCTTTACCATCTGCTCAAATTTTCTGTAAACACCAAACTGCTCTTTTGTCATTTATTTTAAACAGTGAAAGATTTTTCTCAGACATACAAAGCTAAAAGAATTCAGTAGCAGACCCACACAATGAGAAATATTAAAGGGAATTTTTCAGGCAGATAGCAGATGAAGCAGATGGAAGAGTAGATCTACATTTAAGAAAGAACACTGGAAATGAGAACTCCACGAGTAAATAGGTAAGGTTAATTTCTTAGCATCTCTCAGCTCTGGCTAAGGACACAATTTCTCACTTTATCTCTGTGATATCTGTTTGTATGATGGGCAATGTTGCTTTTGCAATGACAACAATTTAATGTTTTTGTTATCCTCTAACGGTTTTACAAATAGCACCCCATTCTCTTTTTTTTTTTAGATGAAGTCTCACTCTGTGACCCAGGCTGGAGTGCAGTAGTGAGATCTCACTCATTGCAACCTCTGCCTCCCAGGTTCAAACGATTCTCCTGCCCCAGCTTCCCAAGCAGCTGGGATTTACAGGTGCCCATCACCATTTCCGGCTAATTTTTTTTGTATTTTTAGTAGAGACGGGGTTTCACCATGTTGACCAGGCTGGTCTCGAACTCCGGACCTCAGGTGATCCGCCCACCTCAGCCTCCAAAAGTGCTGGATTACAGGCAAGAGCCACCGCGCCTAGCAGCACGCTGTTCTTGAGGAGGAGCTCAACTCCTTAGTACCTGACAGTGGCTGCCTCGCCATTTCCCTGCTCAGTACTTGGTGGTGGTCAGGGGTGGCTGAGTCAGGGCTGGCTAGACGAAGGGGAGTCAGAACAAGAAGCTCTGATGGATGATGTGTCAGGAACTGAGCAGAAAGCAATGTTTTCACAAGGGAAGTTGGTGAATCTGTGGACAGGCTCTGCTGAAGCCACCCTGCATCCTCAGCCCCTTCCCTGCCACTCTTCCAACATCACCTCTGGCTGCTTTTTGCAGTCCGGTGGAGGAGCAGGGTCTCACACTCACTCTGGGTGTCCTGGACCTCTGAGATACTTGCCCACAGATGCATCAAACACAGGTTGGCTTTGTTAGGGCCTCAGGGACAGGAGGCCTGCATTCCTGAGGAATGGTCTTACACCTGGTTTCTCTTGCCTCTGGCCAGTCTGTGCAAGGAGCCAGGGTGGAGGCTTATATGAGGAATTTACCACCAGGCGTCACTGCTGCACAGCTGCTCTCTTGAGAGGAGACAAACTGGGTCATCTGGAAGGGGAAGTCGTTCTTCCCCATTTTAATCCCCACAGCCAGAGAGTGGGATGAGCCAGTCTGTTTTCAGACATCTGTCAAGGCTTCTCTGCTATTCATGTCACACAGGTGACAGCAGTTTGATGTTGATCTGAAAATACCGGTAAACTCAAATGTATTCACATGTATAAAATGGTTGGAAATGATTCTTAAAAATTATTTCTTATCTTAAAACAAACCACTTTACATGGGCATAGGGAAGAGGTCTGCGATGTCAACTTTGCTGGGTCTCTGTAGGAGACACATATGTATCCCCTATTGGTTCTGCTTCTCTGGGGACCCTGGCTAATACAGGTCCTCACAGAGAAGTGGTGTCACACTCAGGGCCCAGAGCCCTGTCCACCGGACACCTGAGGTGGGAGTGCCTTGAGCTGACACCCACAGTTCCTAGGATGTGGGACCTAGGGTTCTTGGTGGCATCGCTGCCACTAACAGGAAGTCCCCTGTGCCAGCTCTTGCACCACTCCCCACTCCTCACTGCCTCTTGTGAATTGTGAAAGGAAAAACTGGAGAGGAACATGCAAGTGGGTGTCGGCCTTGAAGACGGAGGGGCCCCACCAGAAATGTCTTTCTGCAACAGGTGGTAGACCAGACTTGTCGTGAGGATGAGGTGGTAGCAGGGGATGTTTTCACTCCCTGGACACCAGGTGGGTGGCAGCTGGACCTGGAGGTGCAGACAGGAGGGCCTTGGGTAACACTTCTGAATCAGGCTGGCAGCTGTTGTCAGACATCAGGTAGCCAGCAACCCACCAGAAGCAGACCTCGAAGCCAAGAGGGGTGGCTGATATAGATGGGAGATGTAGAGATGTCCCAGAAGTGTCATACGTGGGTGGATCTGGGACCACAGTGCACCTTTGCAGAATGGCTTTATGTGGCAGGCAGGGGTGCCAGGCACAGGGAGAGGTACCCAGTTGCCAGCTGTCTGGAGAGTGAGCTCCAAGTCGGCTTCTCCCAGGCAGCCGAGTGCTGGGATCTGGGTGAGGAAATGCCACATGGAGCCCCCTGCCCTGTCTCAGCACTCATCCAGATGTCCCCAGTGACTTGAGGCCAGCCCTGGACTCCCCCTCCCTCCCTCCACACAGCACTGTTTGCCTGCAAGGGCAGATCGCTCTCTTGGCCCTGGGCATCCAGGGTTAGTATGACAAGTCCCTCATCTCAGGGATCTTGAGCAGACAAATACACCGGAAAACTCACCAGCAAGGTCACTCCACTGCCCCAAGTCCCCTGTGTTTGCATCTCACTCAGTGTCAAAGTCTGGTGGTGGCTGAAGCCCCTCATCCCTCATGCTTCCCTCTGCCCCTCCCTCTTGCCCAGTCCCACTGGCTGGCACCCTTCCTCCCTCCCACCAGGGTCCCTGCCCCTGCCTTGGACACCCAGAGGGCTGGACCTCACCTCCCTCAGGTCAAGTGCAAGCCCCTCAGAAGGGGCATCCCCTGACCACCACTGTGTCCCATTTTTCCCTCTATGATTTCTCTGTAGCTCTCTTCACCAAATACAGAGGCAGATGAGGCTAGAGAATTTGCCTCCATTTCGAGGAGCCTTAGTGGTCTCCAGCCAGTCTCACCTGCCCTGGGGAATGGTCAGATTGTCCCCAGAGGCAATGACATCTACCTGGCCTCCCCTGCCCTCCTCTTCATGCATCCTGACTGGGGGACCAGATGGTTCCCAACTCTCCTGAGGCTGGAGCAACCCAGCTGTGAGGTCCCATCTTTCCCTGCCCTGTCCAGGCAGATTCTTCCTGGTGCCTCCTGCCCTTCCCACTGGCCTAGGGACCAGAGCAACCTCTTCTCCTCTGGCCCCTTAGATACCCACTGGATCCTACTGCTCTGTGAGGATCCACTCTTCTTCTTCCGGATATGCTATAGGCACCAGCTCTGGAGTCAGGGGCCTGCAGGCAAATCCTGGCTGCACAGCCAAGCCGTGTGTGACTCTGAGCAGCCTTCTGGGCCTCCCTGGGCCTTGGTTTCTTCATCCGCATGCTGGGGCAGTCCTATTGCCTGTATTACAGGTGGTTGAGAGGAGGAAGGAGCCCATATATGCAGAAAGGGATAAGATTCAATAATGGTCAGTCTTTATTTCTCCTTAACTGCTCATAGCTGAGCCAAGTAGGGCTTCTGCATAGGGTGGGAGTTAGGGCAGCCATAATGGAGCCCTTACAGATTTGGTGCCTGATGGGGTCAGAGATTACCCACCCATCAGGGGTCCCAAGCAGTGGCCCAAGGGGATACAGGGTGGAACCTGCAGCACTTCTGGTTGGTCTTTCTTAGGCAGCAGGTTGGTTCTCACATGGCTCCTCACCATCTAGTCATAAACCTTATCAAGTTTGTCTTCTGCTATTTTGACAACTTCTACAGAGAGATCTGTGACAGAATAAAAGACAAGGAAAACACTTTTGACAGTGTGTGAAATAAATAGGCAAAAGTATGTCTAATTTGGCAAAAGGTGCCCCACGAGCAGAGATGAATGGTCCCATGAGGAGTGTTCATTGGGTGCTGGAGTGGTGGCTGCCATTTCCTGCTCAACCTCCTGCTCCCATGCTGGTGGGGGGCGGCAAGGCTTCACACGCACCCCCTAGCCCTCCAGCAAGGATTCTCACCCTGGAGTGGTGGGTGCTCAGGGATGGTCTACAGGGCTGAGACTCTACCACATCCTCCAACTTCATGGGGCTCCCAGTGTGCCCCTCAAGACCTACACTGGCTCAAGAGGCCATCAGGGTGTGGCCAGCTCTCAGGAGCTACGATCAGCTCAAGTTCACAGCTCAGCGAAACTGTCACACGTTACTGGGAGGGGCTCCTTGGAGCTCAGGAAAGTCACTGCGTCCACATGGTGGGCAGGGCACAGACTGTGCTGCTGTACACACATCCCTACATGGCTTTATTCTGATCCAAAATAACCATCCGTTCTTCCTCCACTTCATACATCTGCCTTGTCAGGGCTGCTCTGTGGTCCGCCCCATGGGGTGGCACGCAGCACAAGCTGGGTGCGCCGCAGGGGTGCTCACATTCATGTGGCACATCAGGCAGCTGTGGCCCCTATGGGCAGCTTCGTATGGCCATGTGACCTTCAGCTGGGTGAGTGAAGACCAGGAGCTGGTGGGGGTTGGGGCCTTGCTGGGCTCAGAGAGGGCCAGGTGGGAGTAGCGGACAGGCTGTTGTGGTCACCCAGTCATGTGTCATGATGCCTCTGGGGCATGCAAGTGCAGACCCAGAAGGTACTAGAGCCAGGGAAGAAAGGATTGGGAGACAGTACGGGAGTTCTCTGCACACAGCAGACATCGGCCTTGGGAATGAGGAGAAAAGGGCTGAGACACAGGCTGGGACAGCTCCGAGGCTGCTGCAGGCTAAGGTGGAAATCAGGAAGGAGGAGAGGCCAGGAGCACACAAGCAGGCGGGAGGAAGATACAGTGGAGGGAGAGGAGGAGCGAGCCATAGAAGGTGCTAGAAGAGGACAGGCCAGGGTTTAGAAAAGTCCATACACATGGAGACCTGCATGCTGTAGATATGAAAAGAAAGACAGAGAGGCAGAGATGATGGGAGCAGCCAGGAGCTGGAGTGGGCTTGGGGTGCTGTGAGGGCCAGAGTGGCTCAGAGCATAGCACCTCCAAAGGTCAGCTGCCTGCCCAGGCCATCCACCGTCAGGGATAAGGGTGCCCTTGTGAAGGCTAAGGCTCTATTAAAGAAGCCCACATTCCACCTCCGTATTTTAAGAATGGCAGAGAGAACGGCACAGAGGCTATAACCCCTGGGAGCACGGGTGGCCTGTGTTGCACGATTCCCAGTCAGCTGACAGTTAGGAAACCCTCCACATCCATGTCTTTAGCAGCCTTTGAGGGCCACTGGCTTCAGGGGGCAGAGTGGTTCATAGGAGAAAATCTCACCTGAACTTGAGACTTTACTTACTCATGGGGTGACGTCGACCCAGCAGAGGGACAGTCGTGTGCTCATCAACTTGCAGCATACCCATTCAGGTAAGGAAAGCAGGTGTCCATGTGTATTTACCTTTGTTCTCTCTTAAACCTGGCTAAAATGACAGATTTTAAGGCATAAATTGGCACGAGCTGGGAGATGAAAGAGGAGAAAACAATGCAATTTAGAAGCCAGAAAATTCACAGATGTAGAATAAATGGCCTAGGAGACCCAAAACGCTGAACTCTAGCCAGAGTCTAGAAAGTTCAGAACCAACACAGCCCACATCTCAGAACCGCAAGAACTCTTCTGCTGGAGATGCAAGAAGACAACTGGTAGAAAGAGTTTCAGGAGCCAGTAGCCCCTTCCCCAGAACTCCACCCAGACTCAGAGAGCCAGGCAAACATTCCCTCCCTCCCTCTGGATGAAACCTTGAGCTTACCGTCTGGAGATGGTAAACGGGAGGCTCTGCAGGGTAGCAGAGCAAAATAAATCCTGAGAGCACATGCCTGTGACTCCAGACACTCCCAGCTCCCAGCAGGCTGGTGGCCCAGCCAGTGCCTCTAAGCAAAAAGTGAGAGAATCTTCTTGGGGGTGACCAGTTCATGCCATTATCAAGCTGTGGGACTGTGCAGGTTTCTAACATCGTGGTAACAGCCTGACACCCCCAAGCAGGAACATCACAGCCCCCACCTCTCCAGCCAACTCTCAGGCCCCCAGAATGACTTTCCATGAGGGGACACTTTAGAATCGGTCTTGCTGACACCCACTCCACCATCTGTCATGCTGACGTGAAGGGATACAACTCCAGGCCACTGATCTGCCTGTCACAAACGGGGCCTTGCTAAAGGGGACCCCCAGGAGCCCTTCCTCACAGTTGCACAGGTTCTGCATATCCTGTTAGTGGGCACTGGCACCTGCTCTGGCCCCCACAGCCAGCAGCAGGAGCCCTGAGGGCAGATCGAATGTCCTCCACAGGTGTTCTGGACCCTGTCTGACTACAACAGAGGGTGGAAACTCAGTCCAGAATTTCTAAGAATTTGTCAGTGAAGATGGATCGTTTGTTTGCACGTCAGACGGATGCTCCAGGTCTACCACTGGGGCCAGATTCCAGGGAGGTCAAAAGCATGTTGACAGTTTAGGTTGAATGTAACTAGAAGCCCCAGTTCAAGTCATACTCTGGGCACTTTCATCCCTGTCACTAAAGAATGAAAATGAAAAAGGGGAGAAGTCACTTTTTTTTTAAAGCTGGTATGCATTGGCTTTTTGGCCTTGTATACCAGCTTGAAAAAAAAAGAATCCATTGCCTTACATAACTGGGCAGTTCAAGGGTAGAGGGCCTTCAGGCATGGCTGGGTCCATGAGTTCTAAAAACACATCAGAGAGCTGGCTTTTCCTCCATGTCCACCTGCACTGTCAGCTCTGCCTCCCTCCAGAATGTCCGAACTCTCTCCTACTACCAATGGCTTCCTCCTCTGGCCAGGAGAGATAGCCCAGGGCAGGCCCCATTCCACACCCCCAAGTCTAACAACCTCAGCAGGAAAACATTTTCTCCCTGACCCTAAGAGAAGACTCCTGGGAAAAACTTCAATTTGCATATGACTGGTCATGTGGGAAAAGGCAAGATGAGTGACTTAGACCTTCTAGAAACACACATAAGCCAGGGGGGAGGGTAGTTTCAAAAGGAGATATTGGCTAAGCTGACACCACGTATGGTACCAAGGAGAGACCAGAGATGGAAGAGTCCCCCTCCCACCCATGCGCTCCTAGAAGGGTGCACGATAGAGCGGACCAGGAACGGAGACGATGTCCTCCCCACAGACCACAGTACCGACACAGTCAGAGTGGACTTTTATTAGGAAATCACCCTGCAAACACACCACGGAGTGCTGTGGGTTCAACGCGTTTCCTGAGGAAGGAGGGTCACAGTATTGGAGCTGTCAGAGGGAGGGATGGTAGCACAGCCTGTGAGCCTAGCGGCTACTCAAGGCTGCCTGCGGCCAGCACTCCCTCAGCACAGGGCTCCATCGCAAGAGCCGATACACAAACGCGACACGAGAAACACGCCCGAACACACACATCTGCGCTACACTTAAATAATCATAAATACAGAATTCCACTTGCTGTTATCCGTGCCTGAAACAAAAGGAACCCAAAAGGGAAAAAGAAAACAAAAATGTCTTTCTCTCCATTGGACTGAGGAAAAAAAATCCCCAAATTATCAAAATTACTCAGTTACAAAATACTTTTTTAAAAAATTCCATTATTAAAAGAATAAATAACAAAATATATAAAAAATAACTTGGTTGCATCAAAATTATAACTAGGAGTTATATCAAGTTTTTTTGTGGCCTATATTACAGTCAAATAGTTATTTTTGCTTTGAATTCACTTTTTTCCCCTCTTATGGTGTCCTGGTGCGGGGTCTAGTTGAAATAGTATAAAATTAATAAATAAAAATGTTAAATAAATAGCAAACGTTAACATAAGAGATTGTGAATATAAATACGTACATCTTGACAAAATTAAATAATTTACAGAATAATTAAACTAACTACTTTTTAATTTTTTCCAGGAAGTGCAATCTCTCTACTTTTAAATACTAACTTGGAATTGCAGTCACAATTGACTTGGATTCTATTTACACAGTAAGAACATTGTGTTTTTAACACATTAAATTAAAATTTACCCTTTTTTCACATACTGAATGTATCTAAAAGAAGTGAAACCTTGGTGGTCTCCTGTTAGGAATTCACCCTCTGACCCTGATGATGTCATCACAACCTCCATCACCATGGATGCAGACAGAGGTCAAGCTTGGCCATGGCCCGGATAACGTGGCAGTGACAGGTCAGGGGCCTGGGTGGACGCACAGAAGCCAGAGTGGTCCCTGGACTTGGAGCCCAGACCCAGGGTCTAAAGGCTGCAGCCCCAGTAGGGAGCTGTGACCCAAGGCCACACACACCTGCACAGCCTCAGTGCACCAGCTGCCCCCAGACATCAGGCTGATTTTCAGGAGTCTCCCAGCCTAAAATTCCTTGACTTGACAAGGACTACGATGTTGCCAACTGTCTGGAGTGTCCTCTGGGAGGCCTATTCCTAACTTTCCCTCAGGGACAGAGCTTTGTTCCACCCTTAACACAAAACCGAATTAAATGAAAACAGAAAACACACTTGCTTCAGGGGCCTCACTGAGCACAGACACGCTGCCCCGGGCACATCCTCCAGGCCAAGATGCCACTCGAACCACCCGCCCACCACGCTCTCGGCTACCCTCCCAGCCTCGACAGACAAAGGAATACTGTGGTTGCAAACTCCAAAACTTCCCTGAGAACCTTGTCCATGAGCTTCCACTGGAGACTTTGAGCTGCTCTTCAGATTTCGTTCAGAAAACAAAAATAAATCACTCTGTAATTCTTCAGTGCCCCTATGCACATGGATGGGGCTGCCGTGGCCCCAAGCCTGGAGGGAGCATCGTGGGAGAAGCCGATTTCCCTGCATCCCTTTGGATAAACCCGCCCAAGGCCACACCAGGCCACGAACGGGAAGTCATTGTGAGTTGGGGATCCCCACGGTGCAGGGTGGGGCTGGGGAGGTAAATGGTGTGGAGGGCTGGGAAACTCCTGGGTACCACTCGGCCTAGACCTGGATGCCCCTTACAGCCTGCTTGATGCTCTCCAGGAGGTCCTTGTTCTCCGGGTTCTGGTAGCACTCCTGGTTGGAGTACATGTCGGTGAGGGTGCTCACATAGGCATCGAAATTCTGTTCACAGATTGGCTCCTAGAGAACAGAACCAGGTTAGCAAGCCCCATCCACGCAGTGGGCCCCACACCACAGAACCTGATGTGACAGCATCAAACCTGTGTCCCCACGTGACCCGAGACAAGCCCATACCAGCTAGAGACGGCATTGGCTGCCCTGTCCTCATGCTGAAACAACCACGAGTGCTCCCCTCTGCAGCCAACCCAGCAGTAGCCTCTCTGCTGATGGAATCACCATTTTGCTTTGGATTCATCAGCTACTCAGGAGGGCTAACGCCACCACAGCCAACATCCTGCCCGGGCCATTCGGGGTGGACAGAATCTCCACAAGGGCACAGGACCCCTAGGGCAGGACCCAGAGGCAGAGGGGTGGGAGACACCCTGCCCTCCTGCTTTCTGAAGAGACCCTGGGGGGCAGCCGTGCTGCCTACCATGTGTGGAAGGCGGATATTGGCGAGACTTTGGATGAGGGCCTGGCTCAGGCCGGACAGCTCCAGAAACAGGGCTTCATTCTGCTCCTCAATGAGCTTGTTCTCCTCCTCAATGTTCTTCAGGTTCTTCTCCATGGAGGAGATCTGTGCCAGAGACAGATTTGAAGTGCCACCCATCCTTGGCCCCCATCCTCCTGGGGCTCTCTCTGGGCTGCCTCTCAACCTCCGGGAGAATGCAGAACCCTGGGGTGGGGGAAGAGACAGGGCCCCTGCCTTCCTGTAGGGGATCCTGCCACAGGGGAGGGGCTGGCAGAGGAGAGAAAGGCAAGGGCTCTCTGAAGACACGGCCTGGTTCCAGGGAAGCCAGGAAGGGGATGCAGGGACTGTGCCAGGAACTACCGTGGCAGGTCTCCCTGTCGTGTCTGTCCTGAGGGGATGAGGAGGTAGCACAGACTTCACAGCGCCCTACCTCAATCTCAAACACCACCTGCTGTGGTCTTAGCTTCACCATGCTTCCTGCTGCTGTCTGTGAAGTGGGAATCACTGTATCTACCTCATGGGGTGTCAAACTGCCTTTGAGTTTTCCCCTCACCAGAAAGACCAACAAAGAGCTCCTCGGGGCCTCCCAAACATGCCTTCCCCAGGCCAACCACAGGCAAGTCTTCTCACTTCCCCACCATGCCTGGCCTGAAGCATTTGGTGTCTAGGGATAGCCCCCAGGCTGACTGTATATCTGCAGGGAGCCATGGATGCAGAGGCTAAACTCACAGGAAGACAGTGTGTGTGACACCCGAGGCAGGAGTGGTGAGCTCCTTCCTGGGAGGCTGTGGATGGGGCCAAGCACGCTTCTTCTGCCACCTGGTGACAAGCATGTGGCTTTGAAAGGGCTGCATGGGGGACAGGGACCTGCCTTCACTTCGCCTTTGCCCTTCCGCAGAGGGCACCACTCGCCAAACTCCCTCAAAGGGACAGGGGCTTCTGAGTCCTTCCAAAGGGATGCTGGTAAAAGTTAATAATCTGTCTTTAAAAAGATTGGTTTTGGCAAATAAGGAGAAATCCGAGGTGCTATCCCGAGGACACAGACACTGATGAGGGCCCTGAGGACTTTGAGAAGGGGAGGAGCAGGGGACACAAAGTGGGACACCCACACCACACTCTGCATCTCCAGAGACACCATGAGGGGACGGGGACAGCTCCACTGGGAGAGCCACCCCTCCTTCTCTGCCGTCACTGCCTATGAACCCCAGGGGAGGGGAACATCACCATGTGCATGACAGCAAAAATCCTTCCTGATCCCCGTGGGGTGAGGCTATTTTTACACAGGCTCCTAGCGTGGGCCTGTTTGCCAGTAGAAACAAGAGCAGAGTAACAAGACACATGGGGCTGGAATATGTCACGCGTCTTCTGCAGCCTTGTTGGAGGCCGCCATCTCCCCATCTGTCCCTGCCCAGGGGGCTCTGCCCAAATACCCTGTGGGGCCTGGTCCACACAGTGATGTGTGCCCACTCCCCCAGCACTGCTGCAGACTCCACTCAGCAGCCATGGCTGAGGCATGCTCTTATATTCAAAATAAGATCTTTACTGCTTTTATTTGTTTCTGATTACAAATGCTAATTTTAGGGAAATCATGAAATATGACACAAACATTTAAAGTAATTTGTAATCCTATTCCTCAGCAACAGTAGCTCTCATTGACCACACTTACTCTCCAGAGTAATTTACTCACCTCATCTGGCACAGCCATAGCTGGCCCTGCCTGATACTCTGAGCAGGGCTCCCTCTGGGGTCTAAGGTCCACAGGACCCGCTTGCCAGCACTTTGCAGCCCTGACCTCCCAGAGGAGCCCGTGCCAGCTGACTCTGCCCCTGAGCTACCCTCAGGATGTGGTGGTAATGACAGTCACCGATCACTCCTTGATATAGATACTCAAGCAGAAAAGTGCATCAAAATGTGTCGATTCTCAGGAATGGTTTCATTTATGAAGTGATGGTATCCCCACTATAAGTGAAGGTTGAGGCAAGGTGGAATGTCCTTAGGGAGCCCAGAGTGAGTCTCCTCTGCCCACCTGATTGGGTACATATGCTAAATGTTTTCCTCATAGAAACGCGTTCATTATACAATAACCGCCTGGAGTAGAATCCTATTCTTATCTCCATTTGACGGAGGAAGTGACTGAGGAAGAGGCCGAAAGCTTTGCCAGGTCACTCAGCTGGGATGAGGCTGTGCTGGAAGAAACTGGCTCCAGAGGCCCGGCTCAGGCACCAGCTCATGGACTGTTGCTGCTCACAAGACTAGTCACCCTAATGGGCCCACTGGCCTTGACAGACTACTCATTCTAACGAGAGAAAGAGTGACAGTGCTGCTCATCTTAATGGGACTACCAAAACTAACAGTATTATTAACACTAATGAGACCACAGCCCTAGCAAGACAACCAGCTCCGGCGGCCCGCCAGCACTCAGTGTCACCTCACAGACACTGCAGCATGCGCGGCCGGCAAGTCCTAAGTGTGCCTGTGTGCCAGGCACTGCACTGTCCATCAGCTCGGCCCTGACTCAACCTTGATAAGTGCTGACGATGCCTCACTGTCCCCAGGATGAATATTGGGGTTGGGAGGGCAAAGAGCCCAGGAGTGGGGGGCGGCACCACCCACCTGGGACTGCAGCTGCACCATGGCGGCCTCCATCTCCGAGTTGGACTCGTTCAGGTCTCGGATCTCCTGGTTCAGCTGCTTGATCTCCTCATCATTCTCCAACACTGACCCAGAGAGAAACCTCAGTTGTGGCTCTGGGCCTCAGGCCTGGGCCAGAGTGGTGTGGGGAAGCCTGTTTCTAGATGGAACTGAACCCCTGTGGAGCAGAGGTCCCCTCTCCTGGTTTTCTGACCTCATCTCTCTCTGGGGCTCATACCCCACACTACATGCTGGAGAAGTCTGTCTTGAAAATTGTGAGATGAGTGTTTATGGTTTGCCTCCTGAGCTGGATGGCAGGTGGAAAGCCTTAAATCTCTTTGGAACGTATTAATTGCTAAATTAAAGATGGAAGTTTGTTCAGGCAATGCTGAATTTCCTCACTTAAGTGGCAATGAGCCACACCTCTCCACAAACGCATAGTACATGGGCTCCATTGGACTCTGATCCCAGTGGTCACCAAAGCCATGTGTTAGTGCAGTCATGACTTCTTGAGGGCCAGGGGCCCCAGACACAGGTGTCAAGAGCTTCAGAGCCAAGGTCCAAAATGCTCTCAGCTCAGGTCAAGGGATCTGCCTCCGCCATGACTCATTCCAAGAGGGGCTGCATCTCTCTATCTTCTTCCCACCAGCACAAAAAGGTGCACAGCCCTCACTCACCCGGCACCCAGTCATGAGCAGGGAAATCCAGGAAGCCATCCTTACCATCGCTAGTCTTGAACTTTGGGGCAAGGACCTCATCCCCTGACAGTTTTCCCTTCTTTCCAGCAAACGTTGCTCTGGGACAGCCTGACAAACTGGAAGCAGAGGTCACATATCATTCACCAGTGCAGGGTCACACACCAAAGCCAGTCCAAGGTCACCTACCAGGGCCAGACGAGGGTCACACACCATGATCAATCCCAGGGTCACATGCCAGGGCCAGCCCAGGGTCACACACCATGGCCAGCCCAGGGTCATGTACCATGGCCAGTCTAGGGTCACACACCATGAGCAGTCCAGGGTCACCCACCAGGGCTAGACGAGGATCACACACCATGACCAGCCTAGAGTCACATACCAAGGCCAGCCCAGGGTCACACACCATGAGCAGTCCAGGGTCACACACTATTGGCTAGTCTAGGGGTCAACATGGCTAGTCTGGGGTCAGACACCGTGACAAGCCCAGGGTCACACATTATGGGTTAATAGAAGGCATGTTCCATCTCACCTAGATGACCCGGAGGGCCTCTCTATGGCCTAACTCTGTTCTATGGGGAAAAAGAAGCTACATCTAGGCAGGGCAGAGGCTGGGAAGGAGACACTCCAGAGCTCACCTCATCTGGCATAGCCATAGCTGGCCCTGCCTGATACTCTGAGCAGGGCTCCCTCTGGGGTCTAAGGTCCACAGGACCCGCTTGCCAGCACTTTGCAGCCCTGACCTCCCAGAGGAGCCATGCCAGCTGACTCTGCCCCTGAGCTACCCTCAGGATGTGGTGGTAATGACAGTCACCGATCACTCCTTGATATAGATACTCAAGCAGAAAAGTGCGTCAAAATGTGTCAATTCTCAGGAATGGTTTCATTTATGAAGTGATGGTATCCCCACTATAAGTGAAGGTTGAGGCAAGGTGGAATGTCCTTAGGGAGCCCAGAGTGAGTCTCCTCTGCCCACCTGACTTCGGCTGCAGTACCTCCCCTTAGGGGCCTTCCTGCCAGCTGCCCTTGACAGATCTAGTCTCTCCTCTGCCTCCTGCCAGGCCCCTCACTCATCGGTGAAAGCTGAGTCCTTGCCAGCTGGCAGCCAGATAGGTCCCGGCTCAGAACTTCCTACCTCATCTCCTTTTGCTCCTTCCCTGGCTCCAGCCCCTCAGCTCCTCCAACCTTGTCAAGGGGGCCAGACTGTTCCCAGCTCCAGCCACTTCACTGAGGACTTGTACCCCAGACACCTCAGGCCAAGCTGCTACCTCCTTCTCAAAGAGGACTTCCTTGTCCTCTTCCCTGCTTCGGTTTTTCCCAGAGTAGTCACCACCTTTCACCATACTAAGTATTTTACTTATTTATTTGTTTGGAGAAGGGCTAGTTGTCCTTTTTGTCTCTGCTCTCTCTCCAGGGCTAGGTATATGGTGTAAATGCTTTTGCTGAATGAATGAGTTAATTAATCTTGTAATTAGAGAAAGGAAGAGAGAAGGGAGGGGAGGGGAAGAAAAAGAAGAGAAGAAGAGGGAAGGGAAGGGGAAGGTGAGGTGTGAGGGGAGACGGAGTGGAAAAAGGGGAGGGAGTAATGGGGGAAGGAAAGGAGGTGGAGGGAAGGGAGGAGAGGGAAGGGGTCGGAGAGGGAAGGGGTCGGAGAAGGGAGGAGAGAAGAGGGGAGAGGAGGGAAAAGGGAAGGGGAAGGGAAAGAGAAGGGGGAGGGGAGGGGAAGGGAATGGGGAGGGGTAGGAGAGGGGTAGGAGAGGGAGGGGGAGGTCAGAGGGGGAGGGAAGGGGAGAAGAGAGAAAGGGAGGGAGAGGGGAGGGGGAAGGGGAAGGGGGGGGAGAAGGGGAAGAGAGGGGGGAAAGGGGATGGAGAGGGAGAGGGAAGGCAGAAGGGAGGAAGAAGAGGAAGGGAGCGAGAAGGGAGGGGAAGGAGGAGGGAAGGAGGGGAGGGGAGGGACAGGGGAGGGAACGAAGAGTCAGCATTGGCCCTAGGCCCAGACACAGGGTTTCTGATGGGTCCAAGCACTTGCTGTCACCATAGGGCACAGACAGGAAGTCGGGGCTGGTGAAGCAAGGTCTCTCAGCATGGGGCAGGTGTTGGAGGGCAGGTGAGAGTTGGTGAATGCTGCCCAGGCTCACTGCCAGACAGTGAGGGGTCACAAGCTCCCTGGCAAAGCAGGCAGAGGTCTCTGCCCAGAGTTCACAGAAGAGATATGAATGGGAGGGTAGGATATAAGGTATAGGAAATAAATTTTTCCTAAGAAGTTGTCAGCCTGATAAGACAACATGTCAGACCCAGGGCTCTGCTCACGCGTGGCCTCTGTGTCCAGCATAACACCCAGCCTGGAAGGATTCCATCAGGATGTGGAAGGATGGCTCGCGACAGGAGACGCATGGTGAAGACACTGCCGACACCATCACCTGGCACCAACAGACCCGCTAGCCTGCCCCATGCACTACCCATGTGGCCTTGCCTTTCCCTTGAGAAACGGGTCACACTGAGTCCTGGTCTGGCCCTCCCTCAGGAGCTTCGGCCCCAGCCCCCAGGCGAGGGTCCCCACTGAGAGCACAGGGGGGCAGGGGGTGCAGGCACAGTTACCTCCGGTGGGTAAGGAAACTCCCATTGGCGTGGCCAGAGCCATCACAGCCCGGGGTGGGGCAGGTTGGGCCTTCGTTCTTCAGGGACTTCCAGGAGAACGATGAGCCATTGAGGGAACCTTCCTTCTGCCTCCGGGCAGCCAGTGGGCAGCCGGATGCACTCCTGTGAGAGGCGTATTTTCCACTGATGTGACCAAGCCCCACACAGCCTGGAACTGGGCACCTGGGCACAGAAAGGCCAGGATGAGTACAGGGGCACCAGGGTTGGGAGGAGAAGCCTGGAGACCCTCCCAAGCCAGACACAAGGGAGCCCAATATCACACATTAAAGGACTTCCGAGTAAGGCAGGGAGAGCAGCTGAGGTCCTGGAGCCTCAGGGAAGAACTTGGCCCTTAATACGAAGGCCACAGAGCCATGCTCCCTCTTCTGCTTTGGCCTTACAGCCCCTGCATGGCTGAAGTCTCCACAGCCACCTTCTTTCCCTGCCCTCCAGCAGCTGTGACCCTGGGCCTGGGGGCTGCCCTCAGGTTCACTCCAAGCCTTGCTGCTGGAGTCACTTCCATGTCACTCAGCAACGTGGAGCCATGTTGTCAGCTGAGACCACCCAGAGACCACTCCCCGGGAGCTTACATCAAGCATAGACCTGGGGGCCTATGGATCACAAGAGAACAACAAGGTATCCTAAGCAGGGGAGCTTGCGGACAGCAGGGGCCTGTCACCCCACAGCCTCCCAGCCTGAGGCCAGTGCAATCAGGGGGCAATGCCCATAGATGTTGCAGCTTTGCCACAGCTGAGGTCTATGTTCTAGAAGGAAGAACACAGACCTCATGTCGGGGAGACTCCGCTAGGGCATCCCACGGTCCCTCCTGCCTGAGGCTGGCCTTGAACAGCGTTTTCCTTTCCTTTGCTCTGGGTGTTCCAGGAGAGGGACAGAGGCCCTCATGCAAATAACATAAATTCAGACTGGCAAATGCCTTGGGCACAGTGTGAGCCAGAGACAAACAGGACAATGCAGATGGCCCAGGGCCATGACCTCTCAAGTGTCTGTCCCCGCTGCCTCAGGGAAGGACCTGGACCAGGATCTGGGGATCGGAGGGACCAGGTCATCCAGGAATCCACGCCAGACCTAGGACAAGATTTTCAATCTGCAAAGTTCACTCCTCTCTCTCCAGCAAATGAAACTCATCCAAATTACCATTTGTCACACACTCACTGTGTGCTAAAGACCTGGCAACACACGACCCCGAGAGAGGACACCACTGCTCCCTTTACCAGGAGCTCCATGGCGATCACGGAAGTCAGGGTCAGTGCAGGAAGCGCTCAGGAGGACAGCAGTGGGGGTGGGGGCAGCAGCAGAGGTTTCTTCTGCAGGGCTGAGATGGGGGCACGGGCTGCGATGCCCAGGGGGAGGTTGGCAAGGCCTGGACAGGGAGAGCAACTTCTGACTCCTTGCCCCTACACTCTGGCCTCATCTCCAAAGCTGCCATTTTGGACCCTTCGCAGCCACCTTCGCGAGGGCCCTGCTTTCTCTCTCTCCACAGGCCCCTCTCTTGGTTCTTTTCCTTTTGTTACTCATCCCACCCACCCAGCCCTCAGAAACGTATAGGACATTCCCTGAGCCAGTCCAAGGTCATCTCATCCCCGTCCAGAGCACAGACACTGCCAGGGGCCCCTATGGGGGCTTTGGGAAGTCCACATTCAATGTCTGGTCCCCCTCAGATGGGGGTGCCTCCCAGCCATGGAGCCCTGGGGACACCTGGACCAGGCACAGCAGAGCCTGACGTGAGGGCCTGGGCTGAGAAGAGGAACTGGCCGAATGGGCGGTGGCTCTTCATTCACTCCACACAGTTGAATCTGAATTATTACTGTTATTTTTTGAGACGGAGTCTCGCTCTTGTTACCTAGGCTGGAGTGCAATGGTGCCATCTTGGCTCACCGCAACCTCCGCCTCCCGGCTTCAAGCGATTCTCCTGCCTCAGCCTCTCAAGTAGCTAGGATTACAGGCACCCACCACCACACCCGGCTAATTTTTATATTTTTAGTAGAGATGGGGTTTCCCTATGTTGACCAGGCTGGTCTGAAACTCCTGACCTCGGGTGATCCACCCACCTGGGCCTCCCAAAGTGCTGGGATGACAGGCGTGAGCCACTGTGCCCGGCCCAAATCAGAACTATTTTTACCACTTTTCTTGCAAAACACTACTCCCCTTCATCAAGAGAAGCTGCTGCTTGCTGTTCCCTCGAGTCGCATACATGGAAGGTACTTCAGGTTTCAGCTATGTTCTCTTTCTCACAACACGTGGTGTGGAAACTTTCAAGTCGTCAGGGACATCATGTTGAGACATGCTGGGGTGGGCAGGCGGGGGGCACTGAGCTGGTGTGGCCTCTGTGCTTCTTGGGTGAGCTAGTGTTTCCCAGCACGTGCTGGGCTGCAGAAGCTGTGTGTGCCAGTGACGTGAGAAACATGGCCAGGACCAGGAACCAGACATGCATTTCATTTGTTGGGTGTCTATGTGGCCGGGGGCAGCGTGGGCTCCCTCTAGGGACAATGGCCAGGGCAGGGGGAGCATTCATCTCTTGACTCCCGTGATGGAACCTCCGCAAGACTTATACGACCAGTTATAAAGCTGTGGCAAAAGGATTTACCACAAAGTGCCTGATGTGACTTAATTTTGAATAGTGCAGGCATGAGATGTCATAAAAGGGAACTCTTGCTCCACCAGGCTCTCCAAATCACAGCTCACACATGCTGACAAAATCCCATCCCTGAGCATGACCTGACACATCTATTAAAGTTTCTGCTTTGATATGCATCTGTTTAAAGGCTCTAGGCAATTACAAATGCAGTTAAAGTTTATGGCTGGAGGTATGGAAACCCTGTAAAACGGATGTGTTAAGTGGGCAGGTTCCCTCTGCCATGGAACCATTAGGAACTTCATCTCTCCTGCAAATGCTGAAGTGTTTCTGAAAGTCACAGTCTCCATTTGACTGCAGAACTCTTGTTTTTGGGGTTTTTTTTTAAAGCTAAGTTGACAGCACATTAGAAAGGAAGACCATTTATTTTTCCTGGTTAATTTGAAAAATGCTGATCTTGATTTTAATCATTTGCAAATGCAGCACAATTCACTTATAATATCCCTGCCAGCAGGATCCTTGCCAAATCCGTAAAGGTGTTGCACTTATATCATCATAGGCAAATTCCTGGATTCTCAGGGGCAAAATGCTTTTCATCCACCTCAGCATTTAGTGTGCAGCCTTCACAGTACTAACAACTACACATTTTGCATTGTTAACTTAGCATTCATTACAGTTTTATTGTAAAAAATTAAACAACTAAACAAGCCACAGCCTATCATAACAAATAGCTGGTGGGGCCATCCCCCTCTGAAGGATGTAATGTTGGCCAATCAGGCTCCTCCAGTGTGGCAGAGCAGATGTTTGGACCCAGCTGGAGCAAGCTACCAGGAGGAGCAACCTACTCTCAGGCAGTTGCCCCTCTCCAGGGGTGAGGTCTGGCTGCTCTTGGCCCAGCAGGTAACACAATCAGGGCAACCTGCTTCCTGTGGGCATGGTGGGGCCCTGTCCCGACCAAGCCAGCCCCAAGGCCCTGGGCAAAAAGGTGTCCAGAGCCATCACTTCCACTGCTCACCTGCTGGGGAACTCACTGCCCATTTTGCCAGATGTCAGCTCTGAAAGTACCTCGGTCCTGGGCAAACTGGCCAGTTGGTCACCCAGTTCGAGTCTGTGGCAAAGCATTGCCCCTACCTACAAGTGGGCAGTGCAGGGAACAAGTTCCCTACTGGGAGAATAAGCTTGCAAGGACACAAACCCCCACCTAGTAGGGTATCATGCAGAGTTGGGGTTCAGGGTTCACCTGTCAACCCCCGCCTTGCCCCAGTAAGAAGAGCAATAGAGGAGAGCCGTTTTGCCTCAAGGACTTGGGTCACTTAAGGCCGAGGATGTCCTCTTTCCTTCACACAACAGTGTCTGGTTCCCAGTTTAGATCCTCCCAGGCTCCCTCAATCTACCAGCTCTCTGCATCAGTGTGTGGGTAGACGGACACATGGGATTCACAGCTTTAACATCTTTCTAACCATCCTCTACTCCTTGACTCCTGCATCTTACCTTTCCTGCCAGACCAAAGTCTGCAGGTTGCAAGGCCCTGGGGCCACCCTAAGGCCCTGGGTCCCACTCCCAGGTGGTCCTAAGACACAGGTAGCAGGGTGCTCTGCTCCTCCCAGCCCCATCAAATACTTCAGACCTGAGAAGCCCAGAAGATCTACCACCCATGCCCTCCATACAACATCCAGTGTAAGGTCTGACTGTGCCATAAAAGGCATGGTAATCTCTGTGACCTGAATGGACACCCCAGATGAGTTCCTGGAAGAAGCAATCAACCCCTGTGGAGCCTAACTAACCTGAGACACGCACTATTGTTTCTCATTCTGGCCTCAACTGACAAGGCCATTGGAGTTTGTAACTGACCTTGGTCAACCTCATGACTCCACACCCTACGACCCCTCCCAGCTTGCAAGCCTACGACCCCCGCCCAGCTTGCAAGCCTACGACCCACCTCCCAGCTTGCAAGCCTACGACCCCCTCCCAGCTTGCAAGCCTACAACCCGCCTCCCAGCTTGCAAGCCTATGAACCCCTCCCAGCTTGCAAGCCTATGACCCCTCCCAGCTTGCAAGCCTACAACCCCCTCCCAGCTTGCAAAAAACCGCCAACTCTAACTTCTGTCACTTTCCACCGCCCACCCCAAAGCTATAAAACCAACGCCTATCCCACCACCCTTCGCTGGCTCCATTTTCGCCCTCAGCCCGCCTGCACCCGGGTAAATAAACAGTCATGTTGCTCACACAAAGCCTGTTTGTGGGGGGTCTCTTCATTCAGAGTGTGTGCGTTTTAACATCCAGGGCTGATATCTTCGTGGGCACCAATGTGCAGGGTATCAGAGCTTCCATAAAAACGAATGTTGGCATTGATCAATTTGGTGACCCGTCATATTAAAGAAAAGGGAATCCGGTAGGAGGTTTTTTTACATTATAAAACACAGGAAAATCCCAATTCTGCAAAGCAACGAAAGAGCCAGCATGGCCCAACCTACTTCATCAGCTCGGGGTCCTCCTTGTCGTCCTTGGTGGGTGCCACCTTGACTCCACTTTTCTTTGCACGAGGGCAGCCAGACAAGCTGATTTTGAAAGAGGAAACAAGGCCGCCTTAGTGCTAGAACAGCAGCTTCTCACACCCATTCATCTCATCCTCTCCCCTCAAGCTCTGTGACCCCAGGTAGGGGTGAGAGGGAGTGAGGACAACCAACAGATCAGTTGTAAGAAGCAGAATGCACAGACACAAACCCTTCACACAAGGCAGGATCGGGAATGAGTCGGAAGCATTACCATGAGCCCCTAACCCTCACCCTTTGTCATTTTATCTTACTGCAGAGGACAATCTAATCAGGTTCTGGAAACAGCAACAATTCAGATTAAAGAGATGAAAATGGACTCTAGCTGTCAGCAACATTAATGTCTTCTAATCTTCATCTAAGGAAAAGATTCCCTACCCACCCCTGGGGCCCAGGACCTGAGGGTGTGGCAGGCTCACCTCCGATGTGAAGCGTAGTTCCCTGTGATGTGGCCAGAGCCGTCACAGCCAGGCGTGGGGCACCTGCAGAAGAATGCAGAACTGGAACCAGAGCCCACGAAGATGTCTAGCCCCGGCCCAGAGCCCTGGGACCCCAGAGGAAAGCCTTCTGGGCTCAGCCCTTGAGTGGGCCCATCCACATTTCCTTGTCCACAGAGGAATGTCACCCATGTTCTCCCCAGCTGCCCACTGCCAGCAACATGGTGTCTGATGTGATCATCTCAGGGTTTTAGTACTTTGCTTCCCAGTCTCCCCAAGGGAGACCAGGAGGTCTGAGATGAGAGCAGCCAACTGCTGCTCCAGGATGGGTTTACACCGAGACACCAAAGCTGGGCACTGGGACAGGCCTACAGGGTGCACTACAGCCGAAGGACACGATGGGCTCCCAGCTTGGACTGCTATAGGGTCTAGGCTGGACTAAAGGCATTCAGAACATATCTGAGCCATAACTTTAAGTATGAGCGCTCCAGATCCTAAGACCAGTTCATCTTCTTGGACAGGCTGGGAGCTTGCCCTCACCTAGGGTTGCCACCACAGGCTGGTAAATGAACAGAAGCTTTCTGCACACCTGCTGCATAACAGATGGCCATGCCAGGCCTGGCTATTTTGTGGTGTGACCACAGAGTTCACACAGCCAGTGGCTTACAGCAGAGAGTAAGGAGGAGAAACACAAAAGTCCAACTTTATATACCCAAAAATATTTGATGAATGTATCACATAAGGTGGGGAAAAATTCCACTTTAATATTACAAGCACGGATGTCATTTTCTTCCGAACGTCCACTGAGGAAAAAGATGTGAGTTCCTGCTGGTGTTAGAGAGTAGGAAGAGATGACCTGATTCTGCGGGCAGATCCGTCCCCCGTCAGGCCTGCTCTCTGCGCCTCCCCTCACGGGCATCCTGACCCTGCAGGAGCCAGGCAGGAGTTCAGTGCTTGTGTCCAGATCACCTGCTACTCATGGGCACTTTGCTGTGGCGCTCAGACCCCAGGGAGGACATCCCACTTTCTGTACTGACGGCCCTTCCTCACCAGTCTTCCACCAGCACACGTGACCTCTGGCCACTGGGCAGGACATCTCACTCGGAGGAAAACAAAGCTGGGCACTGCCTGGCACCCAAAAGGCTATAACGGCACAGCAGGGTTGGCCCTACCTCCTGCAATCTTGTCTTCGACCCCTAGGAGTTTTCTGGGGGTTCCTCCTGGGGAGTCTCGAATTCCTCACCCCGTGGGCCACGCATTGGATACTCTGCTGTCCAGCCCAGAGAACTGAAGATGGCCTGACTCTCCTTCCTGGGTTGGCAGCTATTCAAGTGGCCACTTGGGGCTCCAACTCCTTGTCTCAGTGGCAGGAAAGCAGCGGTAGAGCTCAGGATCAGTGCAATGGGCAAGTGGCCACTCAGGTGGCTAGGGTGACAGACCCACAGCACTCCAGGCCTCGATGGGGATAATAACAGCAGAGCAGATACTCTTGATGGCATCTGTGAGCAAGTCTCAGGTGGGGGTGTAACTCCCACGGGGCCGGCAGGTACTAACACACGTGGGGCCATACTGCACTTCTCACTGAGGCCTCTCACATCATGTCCAAGAGAAGAAAGTGCTCACATAGTCAGAGGAGCAGGTATCCCTTCTGCAGACCCCTTATGGCCCTGTGGACCCCCATGGTCAGCTGCAGGAGTCTGGAGCCACCTTCGCCACTCCCACCACCTGCTTCTGAGTGCCCCGTCTGGGCAGAAAGGAGCACCATGTCTGAGGAGCAGCTCTGCCTTGGCAACACACCAGGTATCACCTCTCTAAGCCCCATCCCTGTGCTGTGGACAGACCTCCTCACCCTGCACTGAGCCTGTCATGGCCTGGCAGGTATGTGGCTGCAACTCAACTCCCAGCGCAAGATGAGCTGAGTGGCCTGAGGCAGTCATGCTCTCTTAGCCTTGTGCCCAGTCCTTGACTTGGGATTCACTTAAAACACAGAAAATAGACCATCTGACTGTCTCTGCAGCCAGGTGTGGATAGGGAGGTCATGAAAGGAACCTCATTTGCCCCAAGGCCACCGTCACCCATGGCTGCCACAAGGCTGATCAGGAGGAGCCAGTGCCTGATGCCCCCTCAAATAGGAGGTGTCAGAGAGCAAGCAGGTTGGTACATCAGGACACGTGGGGGTACTACCACCATCGTCCCAAGCTCATGCAGTGGTCTAAGGGAGGAGAGGAAGCGGCCTCCCGTGGAAAGGCCGCTGGGCGAGAGTGGAGTTTCTGAAGGAGCGTGGAGGCCTTGGCGGCCAGCCCAATCCTTGCTGATGCTAACGAGTGGTTCATTTTCACACATGGGAGACTTTTGGTCATTATTTCTAAAGCGTAGGGTTAAAGTTCTTCACAGGCTCTTCGTCTTAAAAGAGCACTAACTCTCCCAGACGGCCATGTGTCCAGGCCCAGATCGTGCCAAGCTCCTTTCCATCAGCCCTGAGCATCCACTTCACAGGACAGCAAGGACATTGTGACATTTGGGGCCACTGAGTGCATGCAGCCACATTTCAGGCCCTCAAATGGGAACACCATGGAAACTAATCACAGAAAAGAAAACAGAACTGGAAAAGGAAGAAGGGATGCGAGAAAGACGGCAAGAGAAGAAGCAAAGAGGGAGAGAGGACAGGCCCAGAGGCTGCAGGACTGAGTGTTTCATCTCTGGGCTTCTAGGACTAGACAACATGGGTGAGGCAGAATGAATGAATAAATTAATGTGTGAGAAAATGCTGATGTTGAAGCTGTTAACTTCCAGAAAGGACATCGGGACGGTGCACCCTGTCCCCATTTGTGGGAACTGAAGGGCCTGATGACACACTCCTCCTGGCTGCTGGGGCCAGACCAGCCTCCACAGAGAAATGGAGACAAGGCTGCTGTTGGGGGACTCTGGGAGACCTACAGCTTTCCGTCCGGCTCTGAGCCAGCTAAGGTCCCTAGAAGCCTAGAGCAATTTCATTTCCTCATCTTAGAGGAACCAGTGCCCGGGCTCCTGTCCGGCCCCAGAATGGAATGAGCCAGGGTATGTTGGCCTAGAATCAGGGCCCCCAACACAGAGGCCTGTGGGAGGGAGGGACACCCCTGGAGAGGGGTGACCTAAGGAGACAAGAATGAGACCCCCTTCCCCCAAGACCTCAGCTCAATCCCGGTGCCCAGGATGAGCTCCCCATGGCTCAGGGTCACACAGGCTGTGGAGTCACAGCTCAACTGGAAGTATGAAAACCAAAGGCAATAACAGTCCCTGACTCAGGCCCCAAAAGGACACTGATACCTGGAAACCTCTGGGTGCTGCGCCTGGCTGTGCAGGGCTGTCAAGCAGGCTAGCTTGTGCCTGCGGGGTCTGCCCTGCCCATGCATTACAGGCAAGGAGGTGCAGAAGCAGAAACAGGTGGGCCCAGCAAAGGGAAGGTATGAGCATGGAGGGAGGGCATCAGGGCCAAAGCAGAAGCAGCCGGAGCATCGCAGGAGGAGGGAGAGCAAGGAGCTTTCTCTTCATTACCATTTAGCAAGAGACGCACAGCCTGTGGCCTGTTGAGCCACGGCAGGGCTTACATTTCTTGGCCGATTCTGGGCTTTTCCCAAATCTCTAGGGCAGTGAGAAAGCAGGCCCGGGCAGCCCTGTCGGGGGTCTTCAGGAGAGGCTGGAGGATGGGGGATGGGGCAAGAGCAGCAGAGGAGCCTGCAGCAGCCCCCAGCCCCCAGTGGAGAGGCAAGCAGCAGAGCTCAGAGCAGGGGGACACGCTCAGAGCAGGGGGACACAGACAGAACAGCCCCAGCCAAGCAGAATCAGCCCCTCCACGGCCCTGCCCTTCTGCCCGTCTCGGGAGAGCTGGGGCTAGCTGAGGCTTGGCACCTTGGAGAAGGCTGATTTTGGCAGGAGCCTCATGGAAGGAGAGCAAAGCGAGGGTGCCGCCCAAGAGACAGGAGGTCAGGGAGCGCAAACATACTTGAGGTCAGCAGAATGGGCAGCCATGAGGTTTCTGAGGCTCTTGTCAGCAAGAGGGCAACCAGAGAGGCTGAAAGAGAAGAGATGGGATATTGGGGTAAGCCAAAGAGGGGGAGCAGAGGAGGAGAGGAGGAAGACCCACCATGAAGCACCCAGGCCAGGCCAGACCCAAGTGGAAGACAAACCTGCGGTGGGAGGCATAGTTCCCAGTGATGTGGCCACTGCCGTCACAGCCAGGGGTGGGACAGCTGGACAAAGGAAAAAGAGTGTCAGACCAGGAGTAGTGTGTACCTGCAGGCCTGCCCCTTAGGCCGAGCCTGCTCTGGGAGGGCAACTGGGGCCCACTCCTGGCTCACCCACGAGCTAAGTGTGGCTCCTCCTCCCCTCCGTCCTTGAGGCACAGCCCGTGCCCTCAGACTAGAATTTTCTTCCACACAACTTAATTCAAGAAGAAAAGGTAACCAAATTAAAGTCGAGCTTAAAGTTAGGATGCCTCTGATGCACATGTGCTGTGTGTGCACATGTACATGCCCAAGAATATCGTGGCAGGGAGCTTCTTCCCTTTTCCAGGCCCTGAAGCAGCAAGGCCTTCCCTGGATTCAGCCATTCCCCGGAGGACAAGCCACAAGTGTGAGGATACAAGTGAGTTTGCAGGTGGGGAGAAGAGAGACCCCAGAAATGTACGCTGAGCACATGTGAGAGCTGGATCACCTGTGTGGCAGGTGCCGGGAACAGCCTCTGACAGTCCCCTAGGAGAGGTGGCTGACAATGAAGGTTGACCAGAAGGTCACTAACATCTGACTTACATCCATCAGCAACTCTGTCTGTTCCAACCCCGTGAGGACCAGCTCAGACACACAGCATCAGGGCCAGCCAGGCTAACACAGATGAGTGTGGTGAGTCCTAAGGCAGTACATTCCAGGCCCTGGGCACGGAGCCCAGGGCAGAACATGCCCAGCTGCGGCCTCAGTGAGAGGGCCGGGCCCCTGGTTGCCCCGAGGGCTTCCTGCTGAACTCCTCCACTCTCTCTCTGCTCTGCCCTGTCCTGCTTGGTGAGCTTGGCCAGGGGATTTCTTTGTTCTTAATCACTTTTAGAAGACTGCAGTAAAGCCCAGCACAGAGCAAAGGTGTCGGGAAGCCTCTGACTCCCCTGGCTCCTGTCGCAGGCTGCCTGGCTCAGGGTGGTCAGGACATGTCAGGGGAAGGCTGAGCAGACCCGGCCACCATGGGCTGGGACCAGGGCCTGTTCCTCCCCAGGCCACAGAGGGTCTCCTGGGAGTTGTGTCAGCCAAAGCAGAGACTTACGTGAGCAGCTCCTTCTTTATGTCCTTGGAGAGAAACTTCAGCTTAAAGTTGGTCAGGGTGACTTCCCCCGGATACTTCCGCTCCTCAAAATTCTCTTCCGACACTTCCTGGTCATCTGCTTCAGAAGAAGCAAAAGAATGGGCTGCTGGCTCTGACTGCAAAAAACCAGCAGGGAGATGTTTTAACCGGCTGGCGGGGAGGCCTGGGCGCCCAACCCAGTGGGCGAGGGAGAGGGACCCTTCAGGGCAGTGTCCACAGAAGCATTTCCCGGAGTCTCCTGTCTTCTGGATAAGGGAAGAAGGCGTAACTCCCCCCAGCAAAACACAGAAGACAACAACCCTGAGGGGCTGGATTCCTCCCCCACTTCAGCCAGAGCTCCTGAGCCACCCTAGAAATGAGGAGGCCTGGTGCTGCCCAGTATGGCAGGCTCCTGACACCCTCCCTGGCCTCAGGTGTGTGGGTCCCGCCACCACGTCACTCCATAGTGTAAACATCAGCATACAGTTCCCTTCAGAGCCAGGGATGGCACCCAATAGATACTAGGCACTAAATAAGTGTTCTTGAAATGTCCTGAAGATGAGATGGCACTATGAGGGTAATAACATCCAAATTACGGGGCCGGGTGCTGCGGCTCACGCCTGTAATCCCAGCACTTTGGGAGGCCAGGACGGGCAGATCACAAGGTTAGGAGTTTGAGACCAGCCTGACCAACATGGTAAAACCCCGTCTCTACTAAAAATACAAAAGTTAGCCGGGCTTGGTGGTGGGCACCTGTAATCCCAGCTACTTGGGAGGCTGAGGCAGGAGAATCTCTTGAACCCAGGAGGCAGAGGTTCTGTTGAGCCAGGATCGTGCCGCTGCACTCCAGCCTGGTCAATAAGAGCAAAAACTCCATCTCAAAAAAAAAAAAAAAACCATACAAATTACGATAACTGCAGTGATCGTGACACCACCTGGCCCGACATTCCCACCAGGGTGATGCCTTGACCACAGCAGGTACTTGATAAAGGCTTCAAACTGCATGCTGGGTATGGAGGCTCAGGGCTCCGGACACAGGTAAGCAGGGCGCAATCCCTCCCACAGAGGGGCCTGGGGCCCATGAAGGGGCAGAAGGCCAACATTCTGCAGGATGCTGTAACCGGCGCTCAAATTCCGGTCCTGACAAGTCCTCACATGTGTCCCAGGCAAGTGGCTAGGCTCTTGGAGCCCAGATGCCATGCTTTCAAACTTGAGATAACAGTAGCCCTTCATGGGTTTTTGGGGGGTCCAATGAGGAAATGCCTATGAAGCCCACAGCCCAGCATAACAGTCTTTGGATAACTGGGAGTGGACCTTGTTGTGGGCTCCCAGGCTGCTCTTCTATAAAATGGGGTGATTGTGAGGCCCACCTAAGGGTGGGATGAGGGCCAGTGAGGAATTCTGGCTCCCACTGATGCCGGATTATGGAGGGGGCCTGACCCAGCCTCCACCCTTCATAGGGCCCTAGGCCCACCTCCCTCATTCCTCCTTGGGGGTCTGGCCCTGCTCCTTCCACAGGGACCCCTTCCACCTCCTGAGGGGCTTGCAAGGAGGGGAAGGAGAGAGAAAGGGGCCTGCTAGTCCCACGGATGTGGCTGGTACCGCCTAGACTCTGGGCTGCCCTCAGAGCTGGACTTTGCCCTTCAGGACACACATCTCCTCGAGAAAAAGCCCAGAATTAGCTTGGCTCTGAGGGCTCTTCTTTCAAATGTTTTAAGGAACAACTAAAAAGGGAAGGATCCCCTGCTTCCCAGACCACAGTTCCAACACCCACGCCAGGTTGGTCCTGGTCTCAGGGACCTGGCACTGCCTGCCATGGGAGATCCTAAGCCCAGGACCCCTGAGCCAGGAGCCCTCTCATGGGCTCAGCCCAAGGCGCCAAGTGGCTGAGCCCCTATCTGGACAGCAGGTCAGCTCTGCAGGGTGCCAGGAGGCTTGAAACCCAAGAAACCCAAGCTTTTCCCCAATCAACTCCTGGGATCGGAAAGATGCCGTTCTCCTCCCCATGCCTCCAGAATGCCCACATTGGTACTGGCCACCATGCTCCACAGGGGTGAGAAGACCACCTCCTTCTCTACAGACAAGGCTACAGCATGGCCCTGCTGCTGAAGATCCCACCCAGAAGGTGGGCCCCTGAGCCCCAGCTACTCAGAAGATTAAGGGCTCTTCATAGAAAGTGATGGCTCCCCCAGAGGCTCTGCCGGAAGCCTGTGAGGAGGAGCTGCCTTGAGAAGCCAACGTTGCAACAGTCTCAGGCAGGGCGAGCTGGCTGCAGCCGCCTGACTGCTCACCCGGCCGCCCTGCACCCACCTCCTCAGGCTCCTCCTCTCTCAGGCGGCTAGGCTTGGTGTAGTCCAGGGGCCGGTCCCACTCATCCTGGCGGGAGGCCTGGCTGGACTGGGGAGAGGTCATGGAGCTGCTGGGGGCGCTGGTGCTGCTCTGGCGCTGAGAGGCATCGGGAGACTTCACGCCAGGGCTGCTGCTGCAGCTGCTGCTGCTGGGGAAGGCGTTTTCTCGTTTACGGTGTTTGTGCATGCTCAAGTCCAGGGTTCCATTCTCATCTACCTCGATATCCACAGACTGTAATTGCAAAGGCAAAATCTGTTAGCAATTCCAGCCCCTTCCCATGTGTGCCTTCTGTACATTTTAATCAAATACACAGAGTCCAGAACACTGATTCCCATAGAAGAAAACAGAACAAAAAGAATAGACAGGCAATGAGGGGGAAAAAATCCAACTGCCATTTCCTTATTTCCCATGAAAGAGGCCCTACAATTCCTCTTGCCTCCCAACAGCAAAAAAACCAGTCCCCTGAGACACGTCATAAACCTGGGTAAAACTAGGTCCTCTGATCAAGGAGAAGGTGTCAGTAACCAGAAGACTCTGCAGGAAACATGTGTGAACAGGGCAAGTGCACCACCCTGGACTCAAGGAAACACACAGGAATGTGTGCACACCACCCTTAGGCTCAGAGCGAGACGCATGGGAGTACGGTGCGTGCTCAACCTCACACTCAGAGGGAAGCACGTGGGAGCGTGTGCTCACAGCCCCTGGTCTCCCTTCACTCAGCGCACAGGGTTCTCTTGGTGGACCCCTCCATCAACCTCTGCAGTCCTTGGACCGTGGCCAGGAGGGAGAAAAGTAAGAATGAGAATTGCCAACTAGACACTAGCCATTCCTAGGGACATTTTGTGCAGGGAGCGGATAGGCCTGACTGCAATTCCACCAACTCACCTCTCCAAAGAAAGGCTCTGTGTGGATGCACTAACCTTGCTGGGCAGGTCCTGTGGCTTCGTGCTGAGGTTCTCGGGCATCTCCCAGCAGCGCGTGGAGAGGTTCAGGATGGCAGTGGCAGCCATGTGTGCAGCTTCGGCATCGTGCGAATAGTCAAAGCCTGCAGAAGAGGATGAAGTGCTCCTCACATAACTACTGGAGGGGCTGTGCCTGGGGGAAGAGGCCTTTGGGAAAGGTTTAGCTGCAAAAAGGGAACAACACCAGGCTGATATACAACTTGAAAAGAGGCAGCAATGCAGACAAGTCAGTGGGGAGGGGTATTTTGGGAGGGATGGGAGGGCCCAGGGCAGAGCTGTCAAAGTGGGCCAGGGGCTTGGCCACCCATCCCACTCCCAGGCCCTCACATACCTCACTCCCACCCACCCTCCTTTAGGGAACTGAGGAGACAATCTCATTTCTGGCTCAATGAAAATGTGGGCAGAAAGGGTAAAAGTCTCCAAGACATCCCAGCAGCCCTGATACTTCAAACAAAAATAACTTGTCTATCAGAAACTGAAGCATTCTGTGAATAGAATAAGTGTTCTGCCACATCACCCAAATGGGAATTTTGTCACATCATCTCAAAAGGGTGTACTCATATTTAGGCTGACTTGGTGTCCCCGGTAACCGTCACTGCCTTAAAAAAGTAACATTATTGCTCAAATGAACATGAGAAATGAAGGCATGGAATGTCATCTTTTCTAGTAATTGTACTGCAGCCACAAAATCACTCTCAAACATTATGTTCTCAGTAATCACGATGTCAGCAGTATACCCAGAAAGGTCTAGATATATGGAAAACTAATGGTGCGGTCCCCTCTCCACTGGCACCATTGCATTCCCGCATCCAAGCAGGCATGTGTGTGCCCAGAGGCAGGAAGTCCTCCATCCTAACGAGCAGGTTCTGTCAAAGCTAGGAAGAGAGGCTCGCACCCCACTGGCAGCTGCATCAATCAGTACTTTTATTATTCTCATGTAGGAAACTTGTCACTGTCGGGTTTGGGGCTGACACCACCCGCCACGAGATGCCACTCCCAATCTCATGTGTACATGCAATGCTTTTCCATTTCACCAGCATTTCCAGGGCTAATGGGCTTATTCCACAAATCAGGGCGGTAAGTGACAAGAAAAGACTGAAAGGATTGTTCTCAAAGATTTGTAGGAATGATTCTGTCAGTACAATTACCCAGAAAATTTGTTACTAATGTGACAAACAACACATTGTATCCAGTAAGTTGTCCCCACCAGGAAGGCAATGGCTTCCTGCCAGGATACGAGCACTGCCCAGCAGTCGCTTGGCCCCGCCCAGCCCACAGTCCCGCCCCGCCCAGAGGCAGTGTGGGAAATGGACACCAGCTGCATGGGGATTAAACAGGTCGCATGAGGACAGTGGGGAGAGGGGGATCTCCCAGGGTGAACCATGTTGGTGAAGCTGCTCTGGCCTTTGGACATACAGGCCCATAACAGATCTGGATTTTATTTCACAAATAATTAGGAGACACCTAAATGTTAATGGTGAACATGAAGGTGGCAGCATGATTGAGATGCAGGCCCCATGAAAGCCACCACAGTGCCCACTGAGACAGCTAAGACCTCCAGCCTGCACCGTGGTCCCCCCATGAGAGTAGAGATTCCCTCCCTCCTAGCTCCTCGAGAGGGTCCCTCCTCCACTGCCCCCTGAATCCTGCCCCTCCCAGGAGCAACGCAGAAGAGAAACAAGAACAATTCTCCCCAACTTACATTGGAAGGCTTTAGGTGAGGTTTCGCTGGTCTGAATCTTTGGGGCAAGCATGCGTTTGCCAAAAACCTGAGCATCGAAACTTGCGTAGTCAAAGGTGACCTTGGAGAACTTTTCCAGCTCCTTGGCCAAGTTGGCCCTGGGTGTGGCGGGGGCCACGTTGGGCCGGTAGCTCCCATATGGAGGGACCTCGAGCTGTTTCACGAAGCACATGGGCCTGGGGTGCAGTACAGGGATGCACAGCCAGTGAGATGGGACCTGGGGTTCCCATGCCACCCTCCCCAACTCCAAACCACAGCCCAGGCAGGGGCCTCACAGAGTCTAGTGAGGAAGGAGACTCGGGGAGGCACTCCCCTGCACTGTCCGCCACTGAAGCTGGGCAGAGTTCCACCTCCCAGGGTCAAGGGCTCTCAGAGCACGCCTGTGAAGAATTGCCTACAGCGCGGAAGCAATAGGACCCTCGGATAATCAATGGCCTGTTCTGCTGATAGCATCAGCTAGAGGTGGGAGGGCCTAAAATTTTCCCCAGAACTTAGGAGAGCAGGTCTCAAACAGCTCAGCTACAACTGGAGTGAGGACTGGGCAGGAGCCGAACAGTAGCAAAGCCCAGGCCAGCAGCAAGCCACTCCAAGGCAGAATAACCTAGAACTCCCTGGTGAGAAGGAAGTTGAGGAATCTGGAGGGGGCAACCACTAGACTGAGGAGCCATGTCAGGAGCATTTCTGAGGAGTGGCCTCAGGGCCAGGCCTGACCCTTCTTCACTCAGCCAGGGACTCAGCCCTCAGCTGTCCTCTTCTTAAAGCCGTGTTGACGTGGACCGTCAAGGAACTGCCGGGCGGGTTAACAATAGCCATAAAAAGGCTACTACAAGCACTCAGTTCATGGCCACTAACGCTCTTGGAAGACTTCAGGATTTTACATGCACAAAAGATGGCATGAAGAAACTGGCCCAGAAGGCACAGGAGGCGGGAGGACTGGTGGTAGACGCTGGTGACCACACAGGCACAGAGGGGCTTCTGAACCTGGCAGCTCAGAGGAGAGGAGGTCCCAGCAAGCAGCCATGGCTTTCTTGGTTCCTGTCTGGACCAAGCAATGATTTCCATCTGGAGAGTGTGCAATCAGTGGAATTAAGAAGGAGCTGACAGTGGCAGCCTCCAAGGTTCTGGGTGCTACAAGAACTTAAGTGTGGACAAAGAACAGAGCCCAGCACAGAGGACCTCCAGGCCAGCCCTGCAACCATGACCAGCTGTGATGGGCCTGGGAAAACCGAACACTACCAGAAATGGGTGTGTTCTCCTTCTCTAGGAAGGGTGGGAGCCCTGGGATGGACCCTGGCCCTGGTGGCAGATAGAAAAGTTGCTAAGAGTGAGGCCAGGAGGGAAAAAACTAACTTTAAACTTAACACTGGGTCAGATGCGGTGGCTTATGTCTATAATCCAAGCACTTTGTGAGGCCAAGGCAGGTCTCTTGAAGCCAGGAGTAAGAGACCAGCTTGGGCAACACAGTGAGACCCTCTCTACAATAAACAATAACATATTTGCCAGGCATCATGGCACATCTGTATTCCTAGCTACTCGGGAGGCTGAGGTGAGAGGATGACTTGAGACCAGGAGTTTGAGGTTACATTGAGTTACGATTGGCACCACTGACTCCAGCCTGGGCAACAGAGTAAGACTCTATCACTAAAAATAATAATAATAAACTTAACGCTGGTACCACTTTTGATGGCTTCCTTGTCCAAGGCTTCCGTCAGAATCTGCAGACTTATTGTCTGCAATGCCAACAAAGCTTTGCAAAGCCTGTCCTCACACCCAAAGTCTGACAACCAGAAATGTGGGCTAGGTAGAATCAACAGAGCCTAATGGGAGGCCTCCTCCACCCTAGCCACAATCTCTAGCATTCAGTGAGTATTCACCACAGGCTGAGGGCGGCAGGGTGTCACTTGAGCCTCATAAGCGACTTAGTTTTTTGTCCTACTTTTATAAGTGAACGAACTGAGGTCCTAGTCTCAGGGAGTGCAGTCTCCAAGGTTGGAGCCTGTTTGACACCCCTCCCTGGCCTCACCTGGCCTCACATGGGGGCCAAATCTGTAGTTTGACATTTTATCGGTGATTTAGATCAAAGAGGGAAAGGATCAAGTTAGCAACTGACAAGAAGCTGGAGAGAACAGCAGACGAGACAGAAAAAGCAGCTTCAAACCAGAGTGAGAGCCAGCTGGGACCTGCAGGGCTGAAGGTGCCCCATGGTGGGATGGCAAGCATGCCTATACAGCAGGAAGGCAGTCTCTGTCCTCCACCCAGAGATCCCACGTGTGGGAACTGCACCTTCCACCTTCCGAGGAACCCTCTGGAGCAGGCCAGGGAAGGGTCTGGGTATGACACAGCCAGGGTCAGTAGCCAAGGTCATCTGGCTGGGGCTTTGCCAATTACGTGCCAGGGAGGGGCCGGGTCAAGTGGGCCCTGAAAGGAGGCAGACGGTGGAAGGGGCTAAGCAGTCGTTCACACTCACCCCAGCTGGGGTCTCCCACACTCTCATTTGATGAAACAGACATGGAACAGGGATCTGAGAACTGGGGAGGAGGAGCTATGTATGAGTTCTAGTTCCCCACGGAAGTGGGGAGCAGGGTGTCTGCTGGGTGACGACAGCAGGTGGGGAAAGGAGCAGGTGGAAGTATCCTCTTCGACACTGAGTACCTCAGGTCCAAGGACTCAGAGGGGACATTTTGAAGCCAGGCAGGCTGGGCAGGGTGGCCTTGGGCAAGTCTCTGAGCCTCTGGCACTTACTTCTTAGAGCCACATGGAAGGAGCGGACACTAATTGGACACATTCTGAATGGTCCTTAGTGATGAGAGCCAAATATACACATGCACACACACATGGACTTGCACGCACATGTAAACACACTCGCACATATGCAAACACAAACAGGCATGTGAACATGCACACACATGCTCCTACATGCTCACACACGCCTACTGCTATCTCAGAACCGCTGGGGCCACAAAGCACTCTGGGGAGCAAGGCCTGCACCTGCCCCTCTTCCTTGAGTTGGGGTCTATCTCTGGGGTCGGGGAGGGAGAGGCAGGACAACCAAGGATTAGTGGCTCATGGTGCTTCTTGGACGGCCATGGTCCTTGGCTGGAGCAGTCTCTCTCCAGACAGGACCAGCATCTCCACAAATGAATCCCCAAGTAGCCTTAAGTGGGCACCTCAGACGACTCTGAGGAGGCAGAGCACCATATGCAAGGCAGAGGCAGCTGTGCAGGAGTCTGTGCTTTGGCTGAGGCACTGGTGAACATGGCAGACGTGAGCCTCTGTCCTGTGTGCCCCCAAAACTGTCCCACAGTTCTGTTCCTGGGGGGCCTGGGGCATGTACACACTCACATGCACATACACTCACACACATGCCCATACATCCTGGGGGAGACTAAGGAGCCCCCTGCAGGCATTTGGGAGGCAGCTCTTCAGTTCTGTGGCTCATCTCACTCACCTGAGGATCCGATCAGAATTGGAGCTATTCTTGGAAGGGTCTCCTGTCTGCGGCTGCTGCTTCTCATGGGATTTGGCTAATTTTTCAGCGGCAGCAATGGGACACCCAGACAAACTAGAGGAAGGAAAAGGAGGGTATCTGAGCCTTCCCCTCCACACCTGTCCTGTCCTGGGGGCTCTGTGTGTGTGTGTGTCTCACAGCAAGGTTATTCAGATGTGAGAACTCCAGGTGTGCAAGAAGCCCAGAGCCGGGAATAATCCTGTCTTTCTGCAGGACAGGGCTTTTCTCTCTGGCTCTGCCCTTGAGCCCTCAAAGTACAAGCTTCCCAGTCAGTTTCTGTTTTGGAACATTCTATGCCAGTGACACACAAGATGAAATATATCCTAAAGGCCTTGAAAGCTCTGGGCAAAGATGCCTCCTCTGTACGGGTCTGGGTGACAGGCTTGCCCCTCACCCACTTCCTCTCCCTTCCCAGCTTCCAAGGCGGGATTCTGCAACCATCTCTGGCTCTTGTTCCATTAGCTGTCCCGGGGCAGCCCAGGGCCCAACTCGGACCACAACATGGCACTGACCCTGGAAGACTCACGCCCAGGAAAGTACCCAGTCTAAGACATGGAGGCAGCAGCTTCATCTGTCAGAATTAAGCCAACTGTGAGCTCCAGTGCCAGTCCCTCAGCCAGCCCAGGGAGGTGACGTAATGGGGAATTGGCCTCTTTTCAAATAAAGTGACCTCAAAAGCTCTGGCAGTCCTTTCAGCTGAGCATATGCCTGCTGGGGCAAAGGCACATCCCACTAAGACCATGGCCACCCATGGCACTCTGGGTAAGGCTAGGGGAGTAGTCCCCCCTCACCACAGAAGGCCAACCAACAACTATACCTCGAGGGTGGTCTGGAAGCTTCATGTCCATCTGGGCCTCAGAACTCCCACAAAGCAGCCCAGAGCACAGCCCTGGCCTGCCAAGGTTACTGTTTGTGTCTGTCCATTCCACTCATGAGCAAGAGCCAGTGGACAGGTTTTCTGAATGTGGCCAGGATGCAAAGCATTCACCAGGCTCTCCACGTGGTCACTGCACCTCTCTTCACAGAGGGTGCATACTCACTCCTCTGCAGGCCGCCCCCTGCTGTCTTGGGACCCCAGCTCACAGGGCTGTGGGCAGCAGCACCACTGGGTGACTGTGCCTCCAGCTGCTGCCCTGCCCACGGCAAGGCCCCTCACATCCCAGGTGTGCCCCAACCTTATACCCACTCCTCAGGGCAGCAGCACACAGATCCCCATCCCACGCCATGGCTCAATGCCCAGGCAGGGACACACAGGCCCAACCCAGGTGCCCTACCACACATGGGCCCCCCACCACGGCCCCAACATGGCCCCCACTGTGGCCCAGCTCAGTCCAAGTACCTTCTGTGCGTGTTGCGGTTGCTGTTCACGTGACCCTGGCCTGTGCAGCCAGGAGTGGGGCACTTCAGCACATTCTCATGCATGGCTAAGACTGAAAGAGAACCGGGGGTGGAGGGAGCCAAGGCTGTCAGAGAATCTGGGGAGCACCAGCTATGTATGTGGGGAGCACGGGCCGAGAAGGACACAGGAGCCCTGTCCAAAGGCTACTGCTTGGTAGGCAGTTGGGGAACACAGCAATTTAGGGCAGCAACGCAGGGCAGCTCCAGCCCTCAAGAGCCTACAGACATAACCCCCCACCTGGTCAGGGCACACCCCCCACCACCATGTTCCCTCCTTCCTGTGGCAGAAACCAGATTCAGCTTTTAAACCTCTCATTCTGTGGCTTGCTCCTTTAAATTAAATTTTCACAATTACTGCTTCTAGCCTAAAACTTAGAACAAGTATTTGCTTCTAAGCTTTCAGAGCACAGAGGTTGCTGTAAGAAGAACTCTACCTTCCCCGCTTGGCTGGCACTAGCCTGTCCCCTCCCATCGATCTGGGACCGTGACCCAGGTTGCAGGGCCTCAGCCTCAGAGGGCTCAAGTTTGGGCTGAGGTGGGTTGTGGGTGGGAGACATAAGGATGAGCATCTGAACAAACCAAAGGGACAGGTTATGGCTGGGGAAGGCCACGCCTCCCACGGACACCACCCAAACACCACAGAGGCAGCCTTAGCTTCACAGTTAGGGCTAACGCCACACAGCGCTACTCACTCTCTGGGGGGATCCTATCCTTGTGGGGACAGCCAGAAAGGCTGCGGTGGTGAGGGTACAAGCCGGTAACGTGGCCAGTGCCGTCACAGCCTGGCGTTGGACACTTGATCTCACGCTTCTCAGCTCTTGAAGGATCTAAAACACACAAGTTGCATCAGTTAGAGCCGGGAAGCTGGGTGGTGAGCAGGGAGGGGGCAGGGGTAGCTCATGAACCCTCTCTCTGGCTGTCCAGAGAGAAGGGAGGCAAGACTGCCTATGAGCTTGAACAAGGACTGGGGCTGGGCAGTGAAGTGACCCTGAAGAAATCAGCCCAGACTTGGAAAGCCCTGAGACTGCCCTGACTGTCCCAAATAACAGGATGTGCGGTGTTCTAAGGAGAGCAACCCAGATGGCAGCTGCAGGCCTCTTTCCTCTCTCCTCTCACACTGCGGAGGCCTCAAGGGTCAGCCTTCTGCCTAGAGAGGTCAAGGCGTTTGACAACATTCCTGCCAGGAGATGCCCTGGGATTTGCAAAAAGAGAAGAAAGGGGTTCAGTAACTCATCCAAGGCTGCATGACTAATGTATGCCTGGGTAGAAACTTAAACTATCTCAGTTATTGACTTCGTCTAGTCCTGCAAGCCCAGGCCGGTCACTGTAGCGTGTAGGGACCAGCAGGAACACAGAGGACCCTCAGAGCAGAGCTGATGACTCAGTGAAATATCTTCTAGACGCGCTGTCCCCTTTGGGAGGGTGCAGAGGTCACAGAGCCAAACTCAGAACCCCCACCCCAGAGGGGAGGGCCGCAGCAGTGGGCTCCAAAGGGAAGCCCTTACTCTGCTGCCCCAAGTTCAAGGGAGCAGGAAGTCAGACTTCCACCCATGTGGACAGGCAGGGGTGTCCTGAGGGGCTTCAAATCCATGCCCAACACGTGTCTCCTGGGCTTGCCACCCTGTCCCCAGCCTCTGTCCAGAATTCTCGCTGCAGCTGTGTCACCAGCCCTCAGAGCCAGTCCCACTCTCCATCCCACCACACATTCACGTTGCGCAAACACAGCCCAACTCGGCTCTGCATGGTGTTCTCAGCCTGGCCACTTGTGTCACCGGGGCTGTGTCCCTTTGGGTCCAAGCACTGAAAATCTATTCCTGAAGGCAGGACACTTGCATCTGGGTCCCCCTATGTCTGTCCCACAGGTCTGAGACCCTCAAACACCTGGGCCTAGGGCTGTCACCGGGTGTTTGTGTTCCTTATACGTTTCCCACAAAATTCTGCCCTGAGCTGTGTGGCCCAAGCACACCACACCCAGGCTAGTAACCACACCTGGCCCGTACCACCTGTCCCTAAGTCTCAGCTGCAGCCTGTGTCTCCTTGTGCCCATGGCCACACAAGACCACAGCGTGACAGTGCTGACCTAAATCTGGGTCCCCAAAGAGCTGTCTCGCAGTCTGTGTTGCCCTAAAGGGTCTCCCCTCAAGGCCATCCTTGGGTCCATCTCACCCTGAAACCACATCCCTACCTGTGACCCCTTAGTCTCTTTCTCCTGAGCTTGTCTCTTATGCACGGGGGTTCCCAGAAAATACACCCCTCATATCTCCATTGGCCTGGCTGTCATGCCCCTTGAGTTACATCTCACTCAAGTCTGTCTCTCCCATGACCCAAGTGCACCTTCCCAGGGTTGGCCCCAAGTCTGTATCTCCTCCATTTTTGGTTTCTGGCTCCAGCACCTGAGTCCTCTCCCAGCCCAGTTCTCTCTCCTTATCTGCTCCCCTGCCTGGTCTCAGCTAACCCTTCTGGGGGGAGGGGACTCTTGGAAGAACACCGAGAACCCCCACTGCCCCCATCCGCCTGGAGAAGAGATGAAGGACTGGAAGCAGGGAAAAGAGACCAAGGTCAGGGCAGCTCCAGTCTCAGGAGAGCAGAGGCCAGGTGCCCACGTGCAGGAGGCCCCCCGCACTAGGCCCAGTGGGCCAAAGCTGACCTGTCCACGGCCTGGCCCCCCTGGCATGGTTCACCAAGGAAGCAGCCCCTGGCCAGCCCTGAACCCTGCACCCCAGACCCCTGTCCCAAGGAGGAATCTGAGATGGGCAGTCTGCAGAGCAGAGCCAGCCTGTTGTCCAGACCCAGACACCCCAGTAACAATGAAGGCCACAACCATTTACTCAGAATCCATCCTCAGACCTCAGCACTCCAAGCTCCCACCTGCTCCCCAACCACGTCAGCCCGGCCCCAAGCCCCTCCCAGCAGCCCTCCTTGTCCATCCTAACCTCAACATCAGGCACTCAGTAAGGCCGGGGGATGCCTCCCCTATGCCCTGACGCTTCAGGACCAAATCCAGAGGCAGATGCAGAGCCAGTGGCACGCTGCTCCCGCTGAGGAGCAAGGGCACCCTCACATCTGCCTGCCGGTCTCCACCCAACAAGAGGGTCAGGATGACCCAGCATGGCTGTCGGAAACGGCGGGCTCTGTCATAGTACAATCCCTGCCACAAGTGTGCGTCAGGGTGGAAGGGACAGGACAGTCCCTACCCTCTCCGGACAGCAGATGCTACTGTGACCAGTCACTGTGTTGGGTCACTGTCTCTCCCACCTCCCCTCTCCCAACTGGTTCTTTCTCACACATCTCAGCTCTGTGTCTCTCTCCGGACTGCTCTATGTACAGCAGTGTAGGAGCCCATTTGCTCAGTATCTGACCACAGTCTGTGTTATGTATTCATCCCTTTGTCTGCTTTTCTGCTTTCTCCCAGTCCCCTATCCTGTAAGGCCTCTCAGCCTGCATCTGCACACCTGGGGCGGGGTGAAAGGATGAGTGTGCGGGACCAGGCTACCCCTGACCCCTACCTTTACTGTAGTAGCTCTTCCGCACAGTGTCCAGGGGCTTTGCTGCCTTCCCTGGCTCTCCCAGGCCCAGCTGGCTCTGCTCGGCAGGCGAGCAGCCCGGCTCACAGACTGTGCGCACCTGCTCAGCCTTCAGAGCAATGGCCTGCTCCAGGAGGCCCAGGTTTCCCCGGGTCATCATGTCGTGCATCTCCGACTCGTCAGTGACTGTTGACTTCTGGGAGTGGGTGTCCTCGTCCTTGTCATCATCGGAGCGGACCTCCACAATAACAGAGTACTCAGGCTTGGGACTGGGTGATTCTGGGCCCCGGAGCTCAGGGGCCTTCTGGGCAGAGATGTGGGAGGCGTCCTCCTGAAAGATCACATCAGGGGCTGCCTCCTCCTCCTCCTCTTCCTCCTCCTCCTCCTCTTCCTCCTCCTCTTCCTCCTCCTCTTCCTCCTCCTCTTCCTCCTCCTCCTCTTCCTCCTCTTCTTCTTCCTCTTCCTCTTCTTCATCCTCCTCCTCTTCCTCCTCCTCCTCCTCCTCCTCGTGACTCAGGATGCCTTTCTGCTTGCTGGACTCCTCACTGGTTACATCCTCCAGGGACTGGGGACGTTCGCTGCTGACTTCAATGACCTCCTCGGCATCCTCTGGCTGGATGAAGAGGCCCTTTTCACCCTCCGCGCTGGCAGGTCCCTCTGTGGCCTCCTGAAGCAGGTGCACAATGCCAGGACCTGGCTTGGTTGCCTGGCCCAGGTCTTCTTCCACCAGGGTCTCTTCAACAACTTGGCCCAAGTTCAGGAGAGAAGTTGCGATGATTCCCTGGTAGCTGCTATAGCTGCCCTTGGAGGAGCCAGTGGGGCTGCTGATGGGGTTGGATCCAAAATGGGACTTGACAGGGCTCCTTCCTGCACAAAAGCAGAATCAATATGGGGGCCAGAGGGCACATGGGAAGCCTCATGTCTCCAGCCCCCAACAGGCCGTGACCTACCGCTCACTCTTTATACGGGAGCACAGGGGAAACACGAAACTCCAGAAGTGGGGGTTTGGTATGGGCGTTTCTGTCAACCCTTCTGCCTGAATCCAGAAATCATGGTGAATATATTTTAGGAGGCAGGTCATGAGCCACTGATGTACTTTTTAAACCGAGAATTACTTTGATACTTTTTATTACTGTTCCTCTCCCATCACATTTACTTTCCCAAACCAGATAAACCTGTGTTTTATACAATGGAGCTTAAACAGCAAATCCGATTTAAAAATATATATATTTCACAATATAAATAAGACCAGGCACGGTGGCTCATGCCTGTGATCCCAGCACTTTGGGAGGCTGAGGGGGGTGGATCACCTGAGGACAGGAGTTCATGACCAGCCTGGCCAACATGGCAAAACCCCGTCTCTACTAAAAATAAAAAAATTAGCTGGGCGTGGTGGCACACACCTGTAATCCCAGTTACTCAGAAGACTGAGGCAGGAGAATCACTTAAACCTAGGAGGTGGAGGTTGCAGTGAACTGAGATTGCACCACTGCAGTCCAGCCTGGGCCACAGAGCAAGACTGTCTCAAAAAAAGAAAGAAAAAGAAAGAAAGAAAGAAGAAAGAAAAAAGAAAGAAAGAAAGAGAGAGAAAGAAAGAAAACAAAAGCAGTAAATAAATTTATATTTTTAAAGGACTTAGATTTAATTCTTTTAACCAAAATAACTAAGATGTGGCAGAACGCAGTGGCTCACACCTGTAGTCCCAGCACTTTAGGGGGCCAAGGCGGGCGGGTCACCTGAGGTCAGGAGTTTGAGACCAGCCTGGCCAACATGGAGAAACTCAGTTTCTACTAAAAATACAAAAATTAGCCAGGCGTGGTGGTGAGCGCCTATGGTCCCAGCTATTCCTTGAACTCGGGAGGAGGAGACTGCAGTAAGTCAAGATTGTGCAACTGCACTCCAGCCTGGGCTACAGAGTGAGACTCTCTCAAAACAAACAAAAAACAAAACAAAACTACGATGTGGTAGGTGCTCACTACACGCAGGCCCTGAAGGGTTGTCAGCAGGACTCTCGGGCCAGCACACCCCACAGTGGTGGGAACCATCCCTGCCATCCACCCACTTCGGAGGGGAAAGTCCAAGCCCAGGCGGATGCCTGAACTCCAGACACCCTTTGTTATAAGAAAGCAGGAACATTTGTGTCTTTTCTACCTGGGGTCTAGGGATAGCTTGATCCCACGGGGCAGCACACTCACTCCAGAGCCCCACAAGGGAGCTGGGGATCCTCTCTGGCTTTGCTTCTAAAATCCATCTCAGACCCTTCCCCATTGCAGAAACTTGAGGAGTGTTGGGTGGTGGTAGGGGTGGGGGTGGACCTTGGGCCTTGCCTGATCCCAGGTCTACAAATGTGCCAGGGCTCTCAGGGATATAGACCCCTCCCTCCGGAACTCAGGGCCCAAGCACTTACTTCACCCGCTTTCGCCAAGAGCTGGGTGCCCCAACATGGCAGTCCTGGTCGACCCCACAGGAAGTGAGGGACTCGTCTGCTTTACTCCTTCCCCTCTTGGCCTCCCCGGGCACCCCATTTTCAGAGGCCCCACCTGGCCCCAGTCACCTGAAACTCAAGCTCAGGTGTTTCCTCAGCATCTGCCTGTGAGCGCCTTGGGGGAAGCAGACCTCTCACCCCTGCCCCTAGGCAGGTCTCCCGGACGGCCAGGCCGAACAGAGAGCCAGTCTAAGACCCTCCCTTCCTTCCCTGCTTACAGACACAGAGACACAGCCTTGTCTGTCTCTCTCCTATACATGCAGACACACCTGCCGAAACACACACACACACGCACAGCCCTGAGTCTGTCTGTCCTGCCTCCCTCCTACGTACACAGTGTTCGCACACAAGCACACCACAGGCCCCACAAACACCATGGCAGACCTCTCTCCCAGGAAGCCCAGCACATGTTGGGACAAGACATGCCTTGTTCTCAGGAAGGGCTTTCTCTTGCCCAGAGTAAGCCCCTCCCCGCTCACAGGCTGCAATTCTCCAGGGCCACACTAAGCGCCCTTTATTCTGAGAAGAAAGAGTGACAAAGCACCTTCAGCTGGCTCGGGGCGATGAATCTCCTCCTGTCCTGATGTCTCAGCCTCGGCCCCCTCCAGAGTTCCTTCCGATTCATCTGAAACAGAGGCGTCCTTCACCTCAGTGTCCTCACTGCCGTCACTGTCCACACCATAGCCCTCGTCCAGAGCCAGCTTCAGGGGGTGCGACTTCCTCTTAGACACCAGGTGCTCAGCCTCAGCACCCTCCAGCTTCCTCTTCTTGGCCAGGGGGCAGCTCTGTAAACTGGGAGGGAGGAGTAGGCAGTGGAGAGGGCCAGGATAGGGCCATGAGAGGCCTCAGCCACCCCATGAGCCCCTCCTAAGGGTCCTTTCTCCCTCCTCCACAGACTCATCCAGTCCTCGCAGGGGACCCGGACAGAAAAACCAAAGTGGAGTGTGGGAGGACCGATAATCTGTCCACCCCCATGTGGCATGCCCACGGCCACCCTGGCCTCCACGCCGGAGTGGGAGGATACCGCCTCGCAGGAGGGGCAGCAGCCTGTCCTCGTCAGCTGTGGACAAAGATGGAAGGCCCTCCACAAAAGGGCCTAGAGCAGGGGAAGGCTCCAAATCTACTCCCAGGAACCTCTGTGAGACCCCAGGGTCCTCTTACCTTCGGTGCCTGGAGTACTTGCCCCGGACGTGTCCTGAGCCAGTGCATCCTGGGGTGGGGCAGCTGAGGGGAAATAATAAGGCAACGGGGTTCAGATCTCAGAGCCTACCCCAGACCTTCACCCCAGAGAGCAGATTACCTCTGAACAATTCAGCTCAGAATGCTGCTTGCAGTTTGCTGAAATTTAATGACTCACCTCATTCAAATAAATTCATGGCTCATTACACTTTTACAAGTGTTCAGTTAAAGATCTGTATATATAAGAGCAAGACTTTCAAGGCCAGAGTCTCCGGGACAGCTGCTCTGTGGGCATCTCACCGGCTGCCACCAGAGATCCAGGGCTAGACACAAGACATTCTGAGGGGCCTTGAACACAGCACCCCTCTCTACAGAGGGCCCATGCCCAAGGCACAAAGGTTGTCCTCCTCTGTGGCCACCACTAATGCTGTAAGGTCCGCAGCCACCGCTAACGCTGTAAGGCCCACGGCCACCGCTAATGCTGTAAGGCCCATGGCTATCGAGAGCAATAGTCTCTGCCTTCCCTGGCAGCTGCGACCTTCTTGCCCCAGCAAGCTGAGCTGGGACTGCCAGGCAGGAAGGACTCTGTGGCCCAAGCCAAAGATGGTGGTGAAGATTCCACCCCAGTGCCTGTAGCTGGTGTGGGTCGCAGCTTCCATGGAGGAAAATGAGCCCAGGAGGGCTAATGAACCAGGAGCGACAGCATCTGCCTTGGTGGAGGACTCGGGCTGTGCTAAGAACAGTTTGGGGAGGGGTGATGCTGACCCTCCTGCATCTCTCCCCTCAGGGCTGGTAAGCCCAAGGCAGGACACCCAGGAGCTCCTCTTCCTTAACCATCATCTGCCTCCCTACATAACCAAAACAGCAGGAAGCTCTGGAAGCTTCTGAGTGTGAGTACTGATTGTGCTAACAAACCGTGGCAGCAGGACCTTGGCTCCCACAGCAGCCTCCGGCAAAAATGGCCAGACAGGGGCCGGCGTGGAATGTGAGGCCAGAGTTGACCACATATCAGGCTCTGGCGGGCTGTCAGATGCAGCCACCGCTTAAGGACTACAAGGAGCTGCCATTGTAAGCCCTTGCTTACAAAGGGAGAGGCCCGTGCAAGGTCACCTAAGGCAGGTGGGAGGGGCAGGCCTGCGCTCCTTGTGGGAAGACAGAGACTTTTCTGGCCAAGATGGGAGTACCTTGTTTTTAACAGGATTGACACTGTGAGTCTGAGCTCTTTCCAAAACACAAGCACATCTTCCAGAGCCTGTGAAGGGAGGAAGGGAAGGGCTGGCACCCCCACACCTGAGACCCAGGGAAAAGAACACCATCCCAACCTCTATTCAGACACCTTTGATCGTTTCTAATTTGACTGACCACAGGCCTGACTGCAGACAACTGTGGGGCCCACCTGGCCTTGCAGGCCATACTCCCCGACCACCTCAGGGAGAACTGTCAGGAGAATCCAGCCTCACTCCATCCCCAGGCTCAACAGCAGCCATGGGTGCGGAAGCTCTAAGGTGGATGTTCCCTGCAGCCTTCCAGGGTGGGGCTGATCTTAGTGCTGGCCTAGAGTGTTAAAAAGAAGACAGAAAGGAAGGGAAGGACGGAGGGAGGAGGTAAGAAGGAACCCAAGCAGAAAAGGAGGGGAGGAGGGAGGAAGAGGGAGAAAGGGAGGGCATGCCACACTTTACTGCAGATTCCCTTTCCACACTGAGGGAGCTGCTGCTGCTGCCACCCCCCTCTCCCCGCCGCCAGTCTCTTCTGAAATCCACTTGCTTTCACTCTTTCAAGAACTAGCTTTGAGGCTTTTCACAAAAAGCTCCTTGTTATTGGGGATTTGAAGCTAAGGTCCCAATTAGTCGATTAAATCACTGAGTTAATCAGGAAATTAGGTGACAGCTGCCATTGAGGCCTGGGGAGACCGGCACTGCCCTGAACACATCACCCTCAGCTCAGAAGAGTCCGGTCCCCAGAAAGGTGGGCCTGCACCTTCCAGCCCCAGACTCAGAGGGCGTGAGACAGGTCTGTGAGCCCAACTGCATGGAGCTGACAAGGCCACTCCGGGACAGGAAGCTAGAAATGCTAGAAACCCTGCAGATACCTACTCCCCCCTCACAGTTGAGTGGACCAGAGACCCGGCCAGGACCTCCAGGGGTGTTACCGCAGCAGATGGCAGCCCTGCCGCTTCACCTGCAAACACTCCCGGGTCTTATCCACTGATTTCCTCTGGGTGCTCAGGGCTGGGGCTGTAGGGAGAGGAAGATGACCAGGGCTCCAGGACTCCAGAGCCTCTTTCTCTGGGAGGAGGGAATTCCCCAGCCTTGACTCCCCACCTGTGATGGGGCTGGTGTCAGAGATGCAAGGAAAGGATGCACCTGAGGCTGGGAAGAGGGTACGGCTCACAGTCACCCCTCAGCTGGCCACCTGCATAGCAGCTCTGAGGACCCCAAACTTGAAACGTTGGCATTGAAGGCGAGTCAGGAAAGGAGCTGAAGCCCGGCTTGGGGCCCCATCCTTTGAAGGCACTGCCTTCCCCCCCTCCCCTGGGGCAGGTGGAAGACCCGCCCCCCCCACTCCCTCCTGTCATCTGGGTGGGAATTGGCCAGCAACTCAAGGAGCAAAGCACCAGAGGAGGAAGGGGGAGCTGCAGGGAGTCAGGACACAGATGTGTTCTCTCTCTGAACTCAGTGTTGTCGGCACCTCACTATCTCAAAGATGCTGACCCCAACCCTAACCCTCCAGCAGAGCCTGTCTGTCTGAGGCCATGTGACGACAGATGGACCCAGACGAAAATACAAGCTGAAATGTCATCAGTTCTTCCACTGGGGTGAAAGGAAAAACCATCAAACCACTTCTCTCAGGCACTTGGAGTGTTAAATTCAGGGCACACAGAAACTCCCAGTGGGCTTCGAGGTCAGAAATAGCAGCTCAGGATCCTACTCTATCCAAGTCTGACCTCTCCTCAGCTCACCTGGTAAACAACCAACAGAGTGTATTCCTGGGAGGTCTCCCTGAGCTGGTGGTGAGATGAGCTGGGGTTGGGGGCACTGCGGGCTGGGAAGTTCTGAGTGTAAGTCCCTCATCCACAGAGAAAGTCCTGCATGCAGGGATTCCCAAAGGTGACTGTGTCCGTGAGCTCATCCCATGCTACGGGCTGCTCCTCTCACAGGCCACAGCAGTGGATTTTCTCTGGGGGTCATGCTCACTGTTCCACAGTGTGGGCCCCACCAGGACAGAGGCCTCATCTGCTTGTCAGTCATCACCCATGGGAGGCAGGTACACAGGTCTTTGGGAGGGAGACATCATCAGCCCATTTCTGTGCTGTGAATGCTGCCACCATGGCTGGGCACACAGTCAGCCAGCACAAGCCACAGGCACACCCAGGTGAAGCGTGTGGCCAACAGATGTTTGGGAATACAGGAATGAATGGCACCTTCCACACAGACTGCATATGATTCCTTGGAACATCATCTTTGTTCTATTTTCCTCTAAGCATCACTTTTCAGCCATGAAAAATTGCTGAATAGATTGTTAGAACACTAGATGTCAACATATTTCCCCCCTAGTTTCTCCAAGTTTCAGAGTCTCACTATTACCAAGTAAATAGGCTGGGACCACAGGCTAATGAGAGCATCAAAATCTAAATGCTCACGGAACCCCTCAGTTAGGCTGGACAGGTCCTCTCAGAATGTTTCAAAACAAACAAATCTATTTGAGAGTTATTTTTCCTTCTGCTGTTTCAAAGCTACAAGGGAGCACCCAGCCGTTTGTATTTGCCTTTTCAGCTTCCTCCACACTCCATCTGTTACCCAAAAAGCCTGGAGTTTCCTTGACTCCCGTGCCTCACTCGCTGTGCCCTCGCCTGGATTCTCCTCCATCTTTGTCTCCACCGTGTCTCCAGGCAAATGCCACCTGGCACCTCCTCTGCCCTTTTCTCGGGGTCCTTCTGAGTATCTCTCGGCATCTCAATTACTGCTTCTTCAGCAGGCTGGCCAAGCAGACAGTGTCCCCCTTCCAGGGAGCTGACCCCTGGGCTTGGGGGGACTGTGTTCTGGGGAGCACCCAGGGGATGCTGAGGACACCAGACCAGAAGTGCTGCCACATGACCTGGTTTGGCTGAGGTTCCACCCCGCCTCTCCCACCTGTTACCCAGGGTGGGGCTTCCAGCAAAGAGCCCATGTGATTCAGCTCTTCTGGTTAGGTGAAGGTGAATCCCTGAGTCTCGGTTTCCCCACTTCACAAACGGGGTGATAACACACCAGGCAATGCTTCCACGACATTCCCAGAGATCAAGACTGTAATGCTTGTGGCTGTAATGTAAGTGGCTGGTCCTTCAGTTATGGCTGCAAAGAGGTACAGGGCTCTGACCGGGCAGGCACAGAGTCTGTGACCAACACAGGGCCTGAGGCTTGGAGCACCCCAACTCCCTCCTCTAGCCCTCCACTTCATTCTCCAAGTTACAGCCTCCCTCTGTCCCACCTCTGCAACAGGTTTACAAAGTAAACTACAGGCCTCTCATTTTCTGGATTGGCAGAAGCCATCTACTCTTCAATTGTATGGTGAACAAAGAGATGGTCCCTGTCCTGAGAATCTGTATTCCCTAACAAGCAGGGAGAAAACAGTCACAGAGCTCAGCCAACCAGATCATCAGCACACAGAATGGCTGTTTGCATCCTGAGCCAATGGAAGACTCAGGATGCAGGAGACCCTCTTCTCTTATCTCATCCCCAAACTGGGCCTCCAACCATTTGACACAGAAGCATTGGTGAGAGTCTGCAAAGAGAGTAGCTTGTTCCTGGTTTGGGGGACCGTGGTGACAGTCCAGGTCCTCGTGGTGACCAGGTGCAGGCACATCTGTGTCCCTGCCATGGTGCTGGGGCCAGGACAGAGGTGAGAAAGGGTAGAGATGGGGCCAAGATAGCTGGATGCGTGGCCAGGAGAAAGGCAGCCTCCTTAAGGAGAGCAGGGGCTCACCAGGCACATTCAGTCAATCCAAGAAGACCCCGATTGGGACATTTAAGATATCTCCAGGGTCACAGGTGCATAGACAATGCTTGGTGCTAACAGGAAGATTTGCTTACCTGAGGTCTGCAGCTGTGGTCTCTGGGGGTCCTGGGAAAAAGAAACAGGGAAAACATGGGAATTGTGATTTTAAAGGCTCATTGCCCTAACAGCAGAAACCAAGTTAAACAGCCGAGAGGTTTGCCAAAGACAAGTGGAGGCAATCTCAGTGAGACCTGCGTGGCTTCTCTGGGGCCCTCACCCTGTCCTGACCTCCCAGAGAGTCCTCCAAGGTCAACAGAATGAGCTGCTCCCTCCAGCCTGGTGCTCGCCCCAGAAGCCCCCCTGAGCAGCCTGGCTGTTTTGCTGAATGGGACAGACGCTCCACCTCAGACAGGATCTCTGGGACCTCAGGGCCAGGGATGGGATGTCTTTCTCTAATTGCAGATAGAAGTCAGCTTTCGGCAGGAAACACAAACCACCAGATCAAGCTGGACAGAGAAGAGAAGAACCGGACCAAGCAGCTGGTCCTTCAGTGATGGCTGCAAAGGTGTACAGGGCTCTGACCAGGCAGGCACACCTGAGATGCTTGGAGCTCCTGGCCACTTCGTGGGACACAACAGGAAGACAACCCCCCACACCATGCATCAGGGAGGTAAGTCTGGCCAAGGGTTAGGGCTCAGATCCTAGCAGAGTGAGCGAGGCCTCAGCCCCCTCTCCCCCAACGGCACTGCTGGCCCAACCCAACACCCTCCTATTCCCTATCAGCACCAAGACTGATCTCTTGGGAAGGACAGGGGCTGGCGGTGGAAGGTTGGCAGCCTCCCATTTCCAAACAGAATGGTCTTGTAACTGAGCCTTGCCACTCCCACTCCACGGAGCTGGGTCTGCCTCTATACTTCTGCCCTCAAGGAAGGTTCATCTGGGGCAAAGGCCCCTCAGCAGCCCTCTTAAATGCCAGCTTCAAAGCTCATCAGGCCTGAGGATAAAAGAGGCTGCAGAGGCCCAAGGTCCCCAGGGCATCTCTGCACATGTGTGGTAGGGGTTTGCACGCCCGAGGAAGACTGCAGAGAAAAGTGGCATTTACAGCCCCGGAGGCCGGGAGGGCAGCACTCACCTCGCAGGGCCTTGGATCGGGTGCGAGCTCGCTTGTCTTCATTTTCTAAGCTCATCTGCAAGCAAAAAAACTGTGATGTTAACAAGAACACCCAGCCAGTGCCTCTGGAACACAGAACCATCAGTCAGGCCATTTTCTGTCTCAAGCTTTGACAGTGAAGGTGATTTTGGGCACATAATGACAAGGATGGCCTCACAGGACAGGAGAGGGCTGGGGCCAGGAGCAGCAGGTGGGAAATTGTGGAGGAAGGACCCTCTACTAGGCTTGGAAATGTCCCATCGTCATGTCCCAGCCCTTGGCAAGGAGGCTGCAGTGCACCGTGCCCTCCCGCTGCCCTGGGTGCACCTGCTGACGCATGCCGAGGCGTGGGCCCCACTGAAGCCTTATGAAAGTTCGTGTTTTATCCATGAGGGTCTCCTGGCCCGACACAGAGCAGCACCCACTGCTCACCTCACCACACTCAGCCACCAGTGGAAGGGCAGGTCATCCAACAGCTTCTGACCCCAACGTGTCCCCAGAGCACAGCTTCCCATGGGCCCTTTCTTCCCGCTACAGCAAAGGCTTCAATGTCCCTCCTACACTAGGGTCATCCCATGAGAAACAGGCAGCCTGGAGCAGACCCAGCCCATATGTTCTCTGGCCTCAAGGGCCCGGCTGCCCTGCCTGAGCCCATCAGTGTCCCTCCCCACCTGTGATCCCCAAGTCTGACCAGCCTCCATGGAGATGCTGCCCACAGGATTTGTCCTGCAAGGGAGTCAAGGAGGAGCCCCCAGGAGGGTGACAGTCACAGAAAGGACATGCCTGGGGGTGAAGGTCACACACAGAATCCTAGTCCTGTGTCACCATGACAAATCTGGGCAGGCAGGTAAATCCCACACACTCCATGCTATGCAAAACATCCTTCTCAGGGAGCTATGCCAGGTGGGGGAGGGCATCTCTAGCTGGTCAGGGGTTGCTCCACACACCCCAGGAGGCCCAAGAGGACAGTGCTGGACTCCACCACCATCACCTGTGGTCAGGAAGGGGAGGCAGCAAATCCACACCTGTCCCAGGCCACAGACACCAGAGCAGCCAGATCTCCACGTGCAAGGTTGTCAAAGGGAAAGAAGGGGTGTGGAAAGAAGCAGAAGAAAGGGAGGGAGGCAGCAGGAGGGGGCTCAGAAGCCCCCACGTCTTAAATGGGGCTTTAGGTCCTGAAAGCCAGCAAGAGACAAATGTATACAGTACCACCTGGGAAGAAAGAAAAAGGAATTCCCCCAATTAGTAAGATGAAACTTGCAAACTGAACCTCGCCAAGCAGCAGCACTAACATACAGTGATATATGTGATTTGTTAAGGAAGAAAAATCAAAACCTGGGTAATTTATGCAACCTGTCGACTCTGGGCTGCAGAGCACAGCGCTATGAGCCATGCGTTTATTATGGCCTTCCAATAGAACAGAAGACAATCATTACAACTTCTATTTTTAAAGCAGAGGTTCCCCATGGACCAATGGCTCACATTTAAAGTGAAGAGAGGAGCAGGTGTCACAGAGACTTCATTACATTTATGAGCCTTCAAATGTCATCTGCTCTGAGCCCGTGCGCAATGCCTTCCGCTGCAGGATGCACAATGGGGCTGATGTGTCTGATTGCGCGGTGCCCGCACTCAGCTGAAATGCAATCTACGGCTTTATTTTTTTTGTCAGTTTTCCCAAGGATATTGGCAAGCATTCTGCTAGGTTAAAGCGTGCCTGGGCAATTTGGATTTCCTGCAGACAAATTATTCAAAGAACAGAGAATAGAGAGGGTTGCAGGGATGTGTAATGGGCGCTGCTTGCAAACTGTGAGCTCCCATTGATGAAGCTGACAGCTCTGCCGCTTCTTTTGCTGAGCACCTTACATTTGCAATTTATCTGCATTGACTGGTCAATAAGTGAGAATTTCTCTTAGGTGCATGTAGCTTTGATTTTTAAAGGGAAAAAAACTGAACTACTGAAGAAAAAAACCAGGCTCTTTAATATGAGAATGAATCCATAAGAGCTGGGTGACTTGGGACATTGGTTTCTGAGCTGTTTGAAATCAGCAGTGCTGGCTGACACTGCTTGATTTACGTCACTTTTCAAACAAACTCAAAGCACTTCAGAGGTGGGTTCTCTGCTCTCCTCCTGCCGCAAGATCAGCACCCTGATGTGGTAGATGGAGAATGGGTGTGGGGGCGGCCAGCACGTGTGTCCAGCGCCACCCAGGCTCATCCTGGTGATTACTGGGCGGCAGCCCCCCAGACCTTCTGCCCCCACCACACAGTGGCAGCTGTGCCCTAAAGGGCAGCTCAATTATGCGAAGAAAATTAAACACGTCTCAATTTTTCATTGATATTTAAAACACACTTTACTTGTTCCAAACACAAGCCAACCAGGTCCCTGTTTTTGTACAACCCACAAATAACCCAGTGCCCTCTCCCCTTGAGGGTGAAAAGGTTCCTTTGATGAGACAGGATGACCCCATTACCCACTCTCACTGCTGGGCCAGAATCTCTCTCAAGAACCTCTGCTCTGTTGCTCCAATGCCAACTTCATCCTGCCAGCGCGAGCATGTCTTAGGGCTCTAATTAATATTTCAATAGTTCTGCCTTCAATAGGAAAGCCAGGAAAACTATGGGGAGGAGAGTAATTCACAAATGCAAATACATTGTATATTACCAAATTAACCCAAGAGAATTGTGTCTTTGTCCATCCATTTAACTTGCTTCCCTAGTACCATGTAAAAGCAGTCTCCTCAAAAGTGTGTTTTTGCTTTGTTCTGTTTTATACTACTTTTTAGTAAAGTCAGGATTAATCACGTAAGCTCTTTTGAAAATATACATAGTTCTGGCTGGGTGCGATGGCTCCCGCCTATGATCCCAGCACTTTGGGAGGCCGAAGCTGGTGGATCACTTGAGGTGAGGAGTTTGTGATCAGCCTGGCCAACATGGTGAAACCCCATCTCTACTGAAAATACAAAAATTAGTTGGGTGTGGTGGCACATGGCTGTAGTCTCAGCTACTCGGGAGGCTGAGGCAGGAGGATCATTTGAACCCAGGAGGCGGAGGTTGCAGTGAGCCGAGATTGCAGCACTACACTCCAGCCTGGATGACAGAGCGAGATTCCATCTCAAAAAAGAAAAAAAAGGAAATATATATACACATAGTTGTCACCATGACATGCTACAAAGACCAGCCCCTATTCCAGACTCATCTGGATGCTGCCCTTGGCAAAACAGAGTTCCCTGAGTTGGGTGTTTACAAACTCGGGAACAAAAAAAAAGCAAATGCAGTAAGCAGTCTGGAAAACTGCAGAGTAATCTGGACTCTGAGGCTGAAGTTATAAGAAATGCACTCAGAACCCAGAAACAGGGCTGGGTGTGTTGGCTCACACCTGTAATCCCAACACTTTGGGAGGCCGAGGCTGGCATGGTGAAACCTGACTCTACTAAAAACACAGTAATTAGCTGAGTGTGGTGGCAGCCACCTGTAGTCCCAGCTACTCGAGAGGCTGAGGCAGGAGAATCACTTCAACCCAGGAGGTGAAGATTGCAGTGAGCTGAGATTGCGCCACTGCACTCCAGCCTGGGCTGGAGCAAGACCCTGTCTCAAAAAATAAGAAGAAGAAGAACCAGAAACATAGCCACAAGCAAACTACTCATGTCTAATCTCTAAGGGAAAATGGTGGACTCAACTTCCAAAGATGTCAGGGCTAGGGATTTTCCGTGAAGCCCAATAGGCTTTGTGCCAACTTCCACCCTCGCCCCCAGAGGCTGTGACTGCCCACCCCTTCCCTGGCCCCAGCTCAGGGACGCCCATTTCTCCTTGCTCAGTCGCTCACTCCCTCTCTGTCTCTCTCTGCCCCTTTCATTCCTTTCTCATGCTTCCTCCCAGGGTCCTCAGAGCTGAACAGCCCCCTCCCTCAGCTCCCATCACATCCCTTCTGTACCAATGGCCCAGGGCTGGTCAAAGGACAGAATCCTGGCTGAAGCCTGGTCCCGGCAGGCGGGTGTCCTGGTCCTGAGGGGCACCAGCCTGGCATCCCAAGGTTTGTACGTCACTCCAGGGAGGCAGGGAGTGTTCAGGGGAGTGCCCAAGGCAGACGGAGCTGCTAAGGCTTGAGAGCCAGGTAGGGATAGGGAGGGTGAATGGAGCAGTGACCCAAGGACATCTGGGATGGGAGGCACTCCAGAGGTGGAGCTGGGAGCATTCGTGGGTGGCCAGCACCCTGCCTCTTCCACCTCCTCGAAGTCCCCACCCTGTGCCTGCTTGTTTCCCTCGCAATCCTCCTCTCAGTCTGAAATGAGCTCCTTCATTCATGGTGTTAAGGTCACTGTCTCTCTTCCAGAGAGCTGCTTAGTGTATATCATGTAAGGATGGGTGGATGGACAGGTGGATGAATGAATAAATGGGGACAGGCAGAAACATCTCTGAAATCCTGGGGCTGGGGTACATGGAGAGCCATGGTCAGAGGGCTACACAAGACCACATGTGGGGGCCTTGAGCTGGGGGGTTCCAGGCATTCTGACACCACAGGGACCATTTACCCCAGCTCTGGACTAGGGGACAAGACACATTAGTGTTTCATTTTATTTAAAATGTGTTCTGACAGCCAGCAAATCTGGAGATTTAGGATGGACTTACAACTATTCTTAAAAATCCATAAAATTACATAGGTTAGAGTGTCCTGGTGGGATGCTTGAGCCTCTTGCATGACGGTTTTCCTCCCAGAGACTCAAAAGAAGAGGGAGAGCACCTGCTGAGCACCAGGGACCACAGGCAGCCCCTTCCCAGAAGGACGTGGGGGAGAGGAGGAGGCCAGAAGCCGGCCGTCGCCCACCCTGCCTGGCTCCAACAGTGCCTCACACCACATTCAGTTTCACTTCTCGGCAGTGAGGGGAGGGCAGATGGACAGAGCCATCTTCTGACCTGTTTTCTTCTCTCACTTATGTACTGAGGGCAGCACCAACTTCCTTGTCACCACTGGGGCCATTAGAGGTGGAGCTGGGAGTGGAAGGTGCACATTCCCACTCAGTGATCTCAGAGCAGCATTCAAGCATTTGCCTCACTCCCCTCCCAAGTATCCCGGCAGGATTACCTGCCTGCCAGCTCAGCCCCCAGAACAGATATAGAAAGTCGGTGACCTTGGCACACATCCTGCTTTCCACTCTCTTGATCTCTGAGGCTAAACTATGAGCCCTCACCCCTGTGCCCCACTGGGAGCACCCCCTGGTTCCTTGTAGTGATAGTTCTGTCTCCACATTGGGTGATGTCCTGTTGCGTGTCTGAAATTCTGAAATTCTCCTGACAAATTCAGCAGATTACACCACCCTCCTCCTTGGGGCATTGAAAGGACACCTCCACGGGGCATTATTTAACACATGTCTGAGAAGGGGTTCTCTTGACAGCTCTAAGCATGGAATACTGGCTTACTTCACTCCCAAATTAAAAATTATGCCCACATAATGGATACCCTGATGAAGCAGCCGTATCTGCATCCATCTGTTAAAAACTCCAGTGTAAGTGTAATTTACACTCACCCAGGGCAGACTCCAGCAGCATCAAGTGAGGAAAGCCAGAAGGGCCACACCCGGTGGCAGCTCCTTCCCATGCAGGAGCCTCTATCCAGTCGCCCTGGCCAGAGGCACCCCCTGCTTTGGGTGGCAGGAAGAAGGGTTGGCTGAATGGTCATGCAATTGACCTTTTTTGTGATTCCACATCTCTACAATCATCCACTGAATATTTTGCGAGAAGGGGCTTAAGGAGCTACCATCAGTGCCTGCACTCCCCACTGACACACCACTACCTGACTTCTCTGGCAGCCGCTTCTAACCGGTCCTGAGCTGTCCACATGCCTGGTGCTGAACTCAGAGCAAGCCGCAGGCTGTCACGGTCCCCTGCACAGGGTATGTCTGTTTGCTGCCCTCCCGTGCTGGCTCCTCACCTCACCTGTCTCCTGTCCGAAGCCAGCCTCTGGAAGGCTGATCCGGTGCTGCTGTGGCTGTGTGACATTCTCACACTGTGGCCACAGCTCATCACCTATGCTGCCACCCTCCTCAGCCCCTAAGTCAGGAGACGCCACCTGCAGCAGCCCCACTGTCCTCTGGGCAGTCGACCCTTTCTCATCCTCTCGCCTTCTCTGGCACACTCTTCATCTTAGCTTCTCTATTCAGAGCAGTAACTTCCCTATCTGCAAAAAATAAAGGAAAATGACTCTCAAACAGAGCAGTGATGAAAGAGCTGGTGATGCCACAAGAACTTGGGCATGGGCCCCTGGCTTTGTTCACAGAAGCTGCACTTTGAACAGCCATGGGTCATCCATGGCAGGTCCCAAACTCGCTAAGTTTGTCATACTTGGGGCCAGGGGTAGACAAAAACCTTCCTACCCACCCCTGACGTAGCATCAGACATTTGTAGATAACACTTCATGCAGAGCCCCTATCCTCAAATCAAGTAGCTTCTCACATGACCTCATGCCAGGACAGCGCTATGTGAATCCTCAGGGCTTACAGTAGGGTAAGGGGAATGAGGCCAAAAACTCAATGATCAAGATAAACAATATTTTAATTGAATATTAAGAAACATCAACATGATGCAAAAACCATGATAAACAAAATACCAAAACTTTAAATAAAGACAGGATCAATATGACGGGCTCTTCCTTGTGCCTCAGGCTACAGTGCGGATCAGCAGAGCACGGATAATCCTATGGGAGCCAAAATATGAGCTGAGGTGCTGAACAAGGTATCTATAACAGACCCATTAAAATGTACATTCTCATCACCAGATCCAAAATAAAAAGGTTGGGTCTTGAGAGTAAAATACAAGCACCCTCAAATGAAGGTCCCACTGCAACTGCACAGCCCCCCTTGCCTACACCCTAGGCCATCACTGTCCTTGAGCCCTGAGTCCCTGCGTCACAGCTGGGTCCTTGCTGGAGAGCACCCACATGCAAGAAAACAAGAGGGCAGAATCTGACGTCTGCGAAGGGCTGCACCCTAAGCCACTGTCAGCCTCTCCTTCCAGCTCTGAGTGGACCTGGCCTCACCAGAGAGTATTTGTGGGAAGTTCTAGAATCAGAGGGTTGGTGGAGAACAGTGGCTGTAAGCACATGTGACATCACAGTTTGGGAGTGTCCCCAGGGGAGGTCCCCTCCATCACGCGTTCTGGGAAGGTATAGGAAGGGCATGCACCATCTGCCTCCCCTTAGGAAAATCAAAATAAGGCCAACAGACTTCATAAGTTCCTGCTGGCAAACTCTGCTGTCAGATCCTGTAGGGACTCTCAGCCTGCCCAGGTAAAAGCCAGGTGAATAGAGAACAGCTGCTCAGGCACCTCACAGAGCCCAGATGTGCTCATACCTTAAAGCAGGGAAGTGAGACTCTGGGCTCACATTTTAGTTTTGTGGGGTTTTTTGTTCGTTTGCTTGCTTGCTTGTTTGTTGAGATGGAGTCTTGTTCTGTTGCCCAGCCTGGCGTGCAGTGGCACAATCTTGTCTCACTGCAACCTCCACCTCCAAGGTTCAGGTAGTTCTCCTGCCTCAGTCTCCTGAGTAGCTGGGATTACAGGCATGTGTCACTGAGCCCAGCTAATTTTTGTATTTTTAGTAAAGATGGGTTTCACCATGTTGGCCAGGCTGGTCCCAAACTCCTGACCTCAAGTGATCCACCTGCCTTGGCCTCCTAAAGTGCTGGGATTACAGGCGTGAGCCACCACACCCAGCCTGGGGTCACATGTTAGTTTTGATCTGCTCAGAGTCATTTTTCTTCCCTTAATTTTTTTTTTACTGAGTCTTGCTCTGCCTTCCAGGCTGGAGTGCAGTGGTATGATCTCAGCTCACTGCAATCCGCCTCCTGGGTTCAACTGATTCTCCTGCCTCAGCCTTCTGAGTAGCTGGGATTACAGGCATCTCTCACCACGCCCGGCTGATTTTTGTATTTTTAGTAGAGATGGGGTTTCATCATGTTGGTCAGGCTGGTCTCGAACTCCTGACCTCGTGATCCACCCGCCTCAGCCTCCCAAAGTGCTGGGATTACAGGCGTGAGCCTCTGCGCTTGGCCTCTTCCCTTAATTTTAAAGTGACCAGATCATTGCTGATCCTGGTCCCCATTTACCCTTCACCTGACCGGGACTCTGGTGATGATCAGACCAAAAGTCGCCTTCACGCTCCATGCCTGCGGCCAAGAAGAGGCTTTGCGCAGGCAACCACGGGGCAGAGTCCCAGGACAGGGGCTGCCCTCTAGTGCCTCACCTTGCAGGGTCTGCCCAGGAGGGGTCTTGAGGTCCTGCAGCTGCTGGCCTTGCCTCTGTGTGTCCACCTCTGATTTAGCAGCTCACCCCGGAACTCATTTTCTGAGGGTTTAAAAAGATACAAGTTCAGAAAAGAAAAGCTTGGTAGGTGCCAGCCACACTGGCTCAAGAGGAGAAAGTGAGAAGCTTGGGGCACTTTTTTATGCATCCTATATTCAATCCCTATTTTCTGAAATCTAACAGAACAACAGACAAGGTCATGGCTCCATGGCTGTTCCAGGGACAAGAAACAATTTTTCTCTGACTCAGGAGACTCCTCAGAGCCTTCTGGAACTTGCAGTCCTCCACCATTGTCCCAGCTCTGGTGCTGTTCATGCAACATGCCTTGGGTAGGTGGTTGGTTCCCACTGTCAGCCATGCCCACCAGAATGCTGGGACAAGGCAGCTGAGACCCACCTGAGAAAACGTGGGATTTAATCTCTCCAACTTTGAAAATGAGCTGACTAACGAGTAATTATTCACGTTACAACCAGATCTTTCTGCCCCTCAAAAGAATGCACAGTACATATTCATTTGAAAAAGCAGATTGTTTTGCACAACTTCTCTGGAGCCCACTGATGGAAGAAAGTGAGATCCACCCACAGTGTCAAGTCAGCTTTGCCTCCCGCAGGATCCCGGGGGCCCCAACAGGCTCTCTGCCCTGGTTTTCATCATCTTTTCTAACCCTTTGCTTCTGCCTCTCTCCAGGGCAATGCCTCCAGTTAATATTTAATTCCTCACATAAATTCCCATGTCTAAGCAGAGGCTGAATGCATCAGCTGGACATGACAAAGAAATGCATTGTGTACCTATTCCCTGCACGTCACTCCCCGTTTCCATGACAACCTGCTTTCTACATAACTGCAGCATTTCAAAGGAAGGTCATTAAGTAACCAACAATAAAAACAGGAAATGAATATTCTTGCATTCTGCTCTGGCTTCGCCTCAGAAGTGAGTTTGGGTTCTGCCGAAGGCACACTGTTCCCACCCATTTTCTTCCTTTTCCTCACGTTTAGATGTGTATCCCCAAATGCAATTTTTCTCTAGGATTCTGGCCACTCCTGGCCCCAGGCAGCCCTGTGGCTCTGGCCACAGCATCCTCTTCTTATCTGAAAATGCTTCCATCCCATTAAAGGGCTTCGGATTACCTTCCGGAGCATAAACACAGAGGAAAGCAGATTTGGTCGTCAAGGAGACAGCGTAATACAAGGTCTTCAGAGGAATGAATAAAACCACTCGGATTCAGCACCTACTGTGTACACCTACTATGTGCCTCCCCTCATTGAGCTGTAACGCAGTCGCAGGCCACTGCTGAAATGACAGGGCTCCCACCGCACGCACCAGTGCCTGGACTAGTGAGGTGTGAGCTGCAGGAGTTTCCCCATAACCCAAGATCTCTAGGCCCCTTGGGTTCCCATCTGCACTGAGCCAGTGTGAGGTGCCTCTGAGAGGGCCCAGCCTGCCCACCAGGTAACCAAATTCTCAACTCTATGACAGGGATGGAGGGCATAGGGAGGCAAAACATACTGGAAGATTCCATGCGTGAACAAACAATAATTCTGCCAGCCAGGGAGGATGCCTCACACTTGGAAGATGGGCATGGGGTTCTCTGGGTGGCTCTTTTATGGTCACAACAGAAGGTGAGAGGCAGGGCCCCAGAGTGCACAGGGCTCGCTTTCTGAGTATCTGTCCCAGGAGACAAGATGCTGCAGGAACCTGCTTACTGTGCTGACTGGCAAGGCTCAAGCAGAATTCTTGTTAGGATTACATATGTAAATATGCAAGACAACTGGGGCATGTCTGACTGACAGCTGGAGGAAAGAGCATAAGGTCTGGGTGCTCCAGAACACACAGGGTGCTCCAGAGACGCTGCCTCTCCTGATGGCGACTCCCCTGAGTTCTGCTTTGAGTCTCTCCTGCTTCTCAGGTGGGCATGAACTGCAAACGTCTCTGCAAAGGGATCTCCAGTTTTGTTTGATGGGAGATAACCAGCTCACTGGGGCTTCTCCACCCACACCCACCCATGGGAGTCTGGAAATAAAGCCCTGTGGAATTCTTCATTGCTCACATCCCTGACACTCCATCCCTAGGTCAGTCAGACCTGGGCTCTGAAGTCCTGAGGCCCTGAGGCCCCACACCTGCTCAGGCAAAGCACTAGGATCGTGGGGGGTCCTGTGCTCCTCCAAAGAGCCACTCCTGCCTCCCTGCAGCAGCAAAGCCACTGAGCTTCTCTGAGCAAAAGAGCAGAATGGCACCTGGTAAAAGCCTTTGCACCACACCCCTGGATGCAGAGCACACAAGTAATCAAAGTACCTACCCCAAGCTCAGAACCTCATCTATGAGGACCTGAGGACCCAGCTCGACCTTGACATGATTTAGCCTCCCTTTTCCAGGAAATGTTTTGGCAGCAAACAACAAGCACTATTAGAAGCCCAGTAAGGTATACCAGCTCCTCTCCTGTGGCTCCCTTGGTCCCTGACTGGGGCCTGTGTGCGGCCACGCCCTACCCTGTAGGCTCAGTAGGCTCTGTGCAATCAGCATCCCCAGCAGCACATTAAGCCCCCACGTACCAAAGCAACATGCTGGGGCCACATGCTAAAGGAAAACTCTCCACCAAAATGTAAGGGGTTCCATAAAGACGCCCCTTCCAGGAGTCATGCTGCTCCACGGACACTCTGTGGTGGGAACAAGGGCCCCCAAAGCTCACACAGAGCACCGCCAGCCACTCAGACCTGACCGGCGGGTCACGGCCGTCTGTGAGACTTAAGTTCTTCACCCACAAAGTGGGAGGCAAAGAATTATTTGGAGATGGAGAGACACGCATGGGAAGAGCCTGGAACTGAAACCATGAGGACATCAGTGCTGCTGTCACCACCGTGGCCTTCCTTGTCGGGAACGTGAAGTGAAGAGGAGGTTTTCATCAAGACGAGCCCTTTCTCTTGGCTTCACTGGGACCCCCCCTCTCTATAGACCTGGCATCTTTGTACCTGGAGTCCTGCCTGCTCAAGGTTGTTCCCACATCTGTCCCCACAGTGGCCCCAGACTCACTGTCATGGGGCTCTGGTGGGCAGAAAAACTCAGTAAACAAACAGCCTGCTCAGCTGAGATTGACGCACGAGGGTCCAGAGAGGGAACCACCTCTCACTGGCTGGAGACTCCAGCAGAGGCCAGGGAGATGTGCAGAGCTGAGCTGCAGCCCTTCTGCCCCTCTCCTAACGAAGCCCTCTTTTTCCAACTCAGCAGCACCGCGAACTGGAGACCAGTCTGACCCAGGCCCCAGACATGACATTTCCACCGAGAGCCAGTACTCTGCTGGGCTCTTCCCAGGGAGTGCTGCTGGCCTACCCCAAGGTTTCCTTCTGACGTCATGGCAAGGAGAGCCACCCGCTGACACTCTGCCAGCACACACTTCCTCCTTGCACTGACACTGGGGCCACTCCACTCACCACCCCATGAGGGACCCCACACAGGCGACCACGGCTGCTTTCATGCTGGCTGGGTGGCCTGGAATCTGGCCTGAGCCGACCTGCGCCCATGGTGCCTCCCCTGGGCCTCTGGGTGGTGGGAGTCCCTGTGGTGGTTAGCTCTGACCCACTCTAGCACTGGCAACCCGACCCCCTTCCACTGTGCAAAACCTCCCTACTCTGAAAACAGGAACAAAATAACAGGAAAGCTGAGTGAGAGGCCAGTGGTGAGCATGGAAAGCCAAACGTTTTCAGTCTTCACTGGGTTTTGTATCGCTGGTGACCAGAGCTGCCTTTGGGGCCAGGAGCTGTTACCACCTGCCCCTCAGCAAGCAAAGAGGGGAAGTGGAGTCTCTCAAGAGGAGCCCACATCTCCATTCTCCCATGCACCCCCTCAGCCCTCCTCTGTCTCCAGCATAGGAGGTGGGGTCTTGCCTCTCCATCTAGATTTATACCCACCTCCTTCCCACTGTCGTTAAAGTTCCCAGGAGTATCATCAACTCTTCCCTCCATTCTTCTGGAACATTAACTACTCTTTCCAACACTTCAACAGGCTTGAGGCATCCATATTTAAAAACACAGTCTCTCTGGACCCCACGTTCCTGCCGGCCCCCTCTCCCTCACCTCCTGCTTCATAACTATCCTTCCTGCTGACTCTTCCTCCAGCCCCACCACAACTGGCCTCCACCCACATCCCACTACTGAAACAGCAGCGGGCGTCATGTTCACAGGGCACATGAGGGCCCATTACGCATTGCTGAACTGCGTGTCTGTTCCCCGCTTCTGTGGCAAACACCCGTCCCCGACCTTGTCGGTCACTGCATAGGTTCCTCCTGGCCACTGGCCACCCCATGTCAGACACTCTCTCCTCTCTGCCCACAATCTCTGCTTCGTATGTGACTTGGGGCTTCCCTCTTCCCATCTTCAGCCATCAACTTCTCAAGCCAGAACCCTGAGGGTCATCCTTGGCCCCAAAACCTGCCAATGTTGATTCCCAAATCTCATCAGAATCTGGCCATTTCTGACCTCTCCAGCTATGTTGTTTTTTTCTGTTTGCAAAAATTGACGAACTCATTCTAAAACTCAGATGGCAATTCAAGTAATATAGACTAGCCAAAACAATTTTGAAAAAGAGCAAAGTTGGAAGACACACTTCTCAATTTCAAAACTTACTACAAAGCTGCAGTAATCAAGGCAATGTGGTGCTAGCATAAGGCCGGGATATAGGTAAGTGGGACAGAATTGAGAGTCCAGGAGCAACTCCTGTATTGATGGTTGGTTGATTTTCACAAAGGCACTAAAACATTTAACAGGAAAAAACTGTCTTTTCAACAAATGTGCTAGGACAACTAGATATCCTGAAAAAATGAACTTGGACCCCTCTCAAAAATTAACTCACACTGGATCACATATCTAAATGTAAGAACCAAAACTCTTAGAAAACTTAAGAGTAAATCTTTCTGACTTTGGATTAAGCAATGGTTTCTTAGCTATGACAACAAAAGTACAAGCCATTAAAAAAATAATAATATATTGGACTTCAACAAGATTTAAAACTTTTGTAATTAAAATAACACTGTCAGTCGGGCAAGGTGGCTCACACCTGTAATCCCAACACTTTGGGAGGCCAAGGCGGGCAGATCATTTGAGGTCAGGAATTCAAGACCTGCCTGACCAACATGGTAAAGCCCCATCTCTACTGAAAATACAAAAAATTAGGCATGTGTGATGGTGTGTGACTGTAGTCCCAGCTACTCGGGAGGCTGAGGCAGGAGAATCACCTGAACCTGGGAGGCAGAGGTTGCAGTGACCCAAGATTGTGTCACTGCACTCCAGCCTGGGTGACAGAGTGAGACGCAACCTCAAAAATAAATATATAACACTGTCAGTAAGGTGAAAAGACAACCCAAAGCCTGGGAGAAAATATTTGCAAATCATATATCTGAAAAAGAACTTGTATTTGGAATAAAGAACTCTTACAACTCCATAATAAGACAAATGACCCAATTTAAAAATGAGCAAAGGATTTGAATAGACATTTCTCCAAAGATAACACGGAAATGGCCAATAAGCTCATGAAAAGATGCCCAACATCTAGTGACTCAGGAAATGCAAGTCAAAACCACACTCAGATACCACTGCACCATGCAGTTTTAAAAATAAACAGACAGTAACAAGTGTTGGCGAGAATACGGAGAAGCTGGAACCCTCAGATAATGCTGATGGGAGTGTAAAAGAGCACAATCACTTGGAAAATGGCATGGCAGTCACTCAAAATGTTAAACATAGGGTTATCATATCACTCAGGAATTTCACTCCTAGATAACTGCCCAAGAGAAATAAAAACATATGTCTACATAAAGGCTTGTACACGACTATGCACAGCAGCTTTATTCAAACTAGCCAGAAAGTGGAAAAACCCAATGTCCATCAACTGCTGAATGGGTGATACAAAATACAGTTGCATAGTGTGGGTGCATCTCAAAGCATCATGCTCGGTGGAAAAAGCTAGGCAGAAAAAACCACGCATTGACCAAGTCCATATTTATGAAAGGTAGGACGCGTGGAGGAGCAGATGGAGAATGACTGTTCGTGGGCATGGGGTTTCTTTCTGGGGTGATCAAAATTGCCTAAAATTGAGTTGTGATGATAGATGCACAGCGCTATAAATACACTAAAACCACTGAATTGTATACTTTTAGTAGGTGAATGCTGTGATGTGTAAATTACATTCCAATAAAGCTGTTTTTAAACAGTGGCCCATGGATGGTCAGTGGGAAGCCTCTGGGGACTCCTGCACAGGGCGGGAGGTCCCAGCAAGTCCCCTTTGGTTCTCCAGACTGGGTTCTGCAAGCCTGTGTCCTGGGCCAGCCTCCGGACACTGCCTCAACCCCACCTGGACCACCTTGGATGCCTATCACTCCTTGCTCCTAGAGGCCAGGGAGGGCCAGGTCCAGGGACACAGCAGGAGAATGGGTAATGCTGGTGACAGGAGACAGGCCATGGAGGTCAGAGTGAGAGCCCCTGGTCCACTTCACCCTCCTGCTCCCCAGAGCAGTTAGGGCTGTACTTATCCAACAGGGCCAAAGGAAGGCGACCGCCTCTGTGCAGCCAGGAGAGTCGTGACCCAGAACAGCAGCAGCTCACCTCCCACCTCCACCAGGACTCCATTGGGATGTGCCCACAGCTCTCCGGGCAGCTGAGCCGAGGCCGGAGCCAATCCCACCTAGTAACCAACCAGCAGCACGGGCCCCAGGTTCATGCGCAGTGGCTGGGCCTGCCACGTCCTGGGACACTGTGGCTGCTCCGGCTGCCACTTCCCTGGAGAGTGCAGGCCTTCTTAGCTTTCATCATACCTCATGCAGAGTGAAACTGAACAGCTGGGCCCTGGATTTAGTATAAACTTACATCTTGCCATTCAAAAGGAAAAAAAACAAAAACCTTTTTCCTACTTCTCCTCTGAATCCCTCATTTATCCCCTTCTCACTGCTACTTGGGTTTAAAGCAAAGCCTAGCAAGGCACCAAGAAAAGGGTTACAATAAAAATTTAGAAACCATTTAAGGCCTGTACAAAACCAACCACAGGTCACAGTAGACTCTTGGGGAGGACCACAGCCCAGGCTTCCCTTCTCTCGACCCAAAGAGCCTCTGACACCCAAGACATGGCCCCCAGACACGGGAAGCAGAGCCCTCAGAGGCAAACAGACTCCTCCATGCCACACAGCTCCTGGAGGAGGCTACATCTGTCTCTCAAAGTTCAAAGTGGGAGGTCCGCACCCCAGTCTGAGAACTGCCAGGGTGCTCAGTAGCAGCTGTGCCTGGACTGTCCCTGGCCTGCAGGAGGAACCTGCACTGGATGAGCAAATGAATGCTTCAGGAGCTCCTTCAGGCTCCCTCGACTAACAGTGTGGACAGCAGTTAGAGCAGGAACAAGGGCAGACTGTCCAGCGGCATGTGGACAGGGCAGACATGGCCCCACCCAGACGGCGACAGGAGGAGTTGCCTGGGAAGGCTTAATACCATCGCATCGGTCCTCCCCAGCTTGGAAATAAATGGTAAAACCAAAATGAAAAATTCAGTAGAGACTTGGGAGATAGAGTCAAAGAAATATACTAAAAAAGTGAACAAAAGAACAAAGAGACAGGAGAGTCGGAGGAAACACTGGGTGAGGCCTGACATCCAATCTGGGAGTCCCAGAAAGAGAGAATTAAGAAAATGGGAAGGAAAAGCATAAGTTAAATAATTTTAAAAATTCTTCAGAACTAAAGGAAATTATATTCTTAGATTAAAAGGCCCATTAAGTGCCCATCACAGTGAATAAAAAAAGACCCGCATCCAAGGAAGCCCAGCACTGTAAAATTTCAAACACCAGGAACAGAAAAAAGTCCCTAAAAGCTTTTAAAGGGGGAAAAGGTCACAAACGAAACCTGTAACTAGAATAGGGTCACACTGCTCAAGAGCAGCGGGGTGCTCACAGACAGCAGAGGAAGGCTTCCCAATTTTAAGGGAGTTGATTTTTGACTTCAGAGCATACCCTCTATGCCCAGACAAAATATTGATCAAGGGATGTAGTAGAATAAAAATACATCAGATATGCACAGTCGCAAATACTGCGCACTGAACACTAAGCAAGGGGAATGAGGCCAGGGCCGTGCATGGGCGGGGGTGGTGATAATTTTCTACAAGAAAAACAAAACACAAAATCTTGTATGAGCAATAACACTGGTAAATACTGCTTGGTCCAGCAGTGAAACATTGAAGATAAAGATAATGCTCAATGCTGCAAAGGAAGCTAACTGGTCGCTGTGGGCACGAGTGGCAGAAGGGAAGCCCCAGGGAGGCCAACCACCCCATGACACTTGGGGCTGCCCTGTCCCACACCCCATGAGCCCCATAGTGCTGGGTAACTGGCCAGTGAGGCTCCCTAGCACCAGAGCCCTTGCAGGGGGGAGGTGTCCCCCAAGGCCTAGAGCAGAGGGTGAGGCTGTCCTGGAGACCCAGAGGGTTGGCCTGAGAGAGGGGCCCAGCGAGGGGTCAGCAGTTGTATGGAGTAAGGAGGCTGTTGGTACAGGGAACGGGGTGGATCAAATAAGCAAATATATTAAAGATAATGGAAATCAGCTTTCTTAATGTTGGAAGAGCAAGTTACGCCTATGGAAAGGCAGAACTCCGCAGTGAACCCTGTGTGGGAATTGGAATCAGAGATTATCAATGTGAACTTGTGTTTTGCAATCTACAACGGTAGATGGAGAATACAGGCCTGGGTGAAAAGGAGTGTGTGTATAACTGTGTGTGTGCAGCATGTGGACATGTGTGTGTACACACACGCATCTTCCCAGCCCTGTCCACTCAAGGCCCAACACCCAGGTCTCAGGCTAACCACCATTTTCTAATGAAAGGAACCAGAGTTCCAGGCCCCAAGCAGAAAAGGTAAGAACAAGAAAAAACGGTGGTCTTGTACTGAGGCTAGGGGAGCCTCTGCACTGAGCTCCCGCTGGCCAGTCAGGACAATCTGAGCATCAGAATAAGGCTTTCAGCCCATCGGAGGAAATAGGAAATAATGAGTCTATAGAGATATCCGTGAAAATTAAGTGATGGCTTGTTGAGGATGGAGATATTTCCACAGTTTCAAAGAACCTTCCCCCCAGATATGTATTAATTGCAAAGGGAAAATGACTGGCATTTCCCTTCGGCATAGAGGTGCCAGGATGCCCCATCTAATCCAGTGACCAAGTCAACATTATCAGTTACGGGACAAATCAGGGTCAGGTGAAGGCAGAAGCTCACACTTGGGTGTTCCTGCGTAACCCAACCCCAGTCACAGGCACCCATGACGGGCGTTCCACCAGGTAACTGAGCTTTTCCAAAAGCAGAGGTCGGGGAAGACAAGGCTGAAAACTACTTGAGGCCGACGAGACGCCATGGCCAAGCACAACACGGGATTCTGAGCCCACCCTTGAATGGGTCTGAGGACCAGATGGCTGTGAAGGAGAGGATGGTCAGTGGGAGGCGGCCCTCTCGTTGGAAACACCCACTCAAGTGTCCTGTGTGATACACTCTCAAACGGCTCAGGAAAAGCAGTGTGGCCGTCTACTTGAAACATTTCTGTGGGCTTGAGATTGTTTCAAAAAGTATTTTTGACAATAATGAGGATGGGGGTGTGATTTAAGTAACCAGTGGTCAGTGGAGGCCTCTGTGAGGAGAGAAGCTGGGACCCAGGGGATCCTGCGACCCTTCCTCCAGGCAGGACACTCCACCTTCCTCTGTCCCAGGACTGCTCCTGGAGGCCCCTAAAGTCCATGATGTGCTCAACCAAGCTGGCTGCCAAAGCTGGTTGGACAGGCACAGGCCCCAGCTCCACCCAGGGTTTCTCTCAGGGATGGTCGGCTCTGTTCCTGGGGCCTCCTGGAAAGCCCAGGGGACCAGGCACCTGGGAAAGTTGACAAGCTTGGAAATTTCCATGAAGAAGGTGGAAGCCACGTCCTAGAAACTGTGGGTCCCGTGGGGCTGTGATGATGGCGGAACAGGACTGCCTCAGCCCATACAGGACCCCCTCATCTGATCCCTGCCCCCAGCCTCTCCCAGCAGCGGGTCCAGAACAGCCCCACTAGCTCCAGAGAGGGGTGCTCCCTGGTCCCTGGTCCCTGGTCCCTGGTCCCCACCCCCGGAGGGCCTCTTCTGCTCCACACTCTGAAAGAGCACAGTCACAGGGGCTTCTGCTCCTGGGTTTGGGGCATCCGGAGGGAACGCTGGCAGGAAACACACATGGGACTGAGGGGAAAATCAGGGCAAGTTTTGCTCTTTTTCTTTCCCTTTTTTTCTCTCTGGAATCCAGAGAGAAGTAAAATGAAGACTTGCTGAGTGGCGCAAAGGCAGACCAGCTTTTGCTGAGTTTAGGTGAAAATGAGAGAAGGGGGAGGTGGGGGCAGGGGAGTTGGCAATTCTATAGCTTTGCACATTTCTCTCATTATTTTGCTTCTAAATCAGCCTCGCTGGTACTTTCTCTATTCAATAAAAGCCAAATGCAAGCCATGTCCTCTAATCTCTCCAACAGCAGCTCACTGCTGAGAAAATAATACAGATGTAACTTCCAGCATCATACACTTTCTTTTCCATTTATATGCAAATAGTGACCTTTCACCCAGGCTGTCTCAAAGAAGTGTTTCCTTAAAAATGCAAATAGCATGTTGCAGGCAGTTACTGTGGCTGAGTCTTTCTTATATTATTATCATTATTTCTTTTAACCTTACCAACGCTGTAAAAACAACAGCTAAACTGCTCTGCAGTAATAATGACTTTCCAAACCAAATCACAGGATGGCTCTTCAGGCAGCCTGTCATCCCTGGCTGCCGACGGGGAGGGTGTGCCCAGCCCAGGGCAGGCAGTGTGCCGGAGGGACGCCGAAAGTGTCACACTCATCCATCCCGGGGCGCCTGGGAGAGAGTCCAGTTGTGGGACCAGCCTCACCCCTAGGCCGGGTGCCGGAACCCAGGCGGCACCAAGCAAACCACTCCACATTCTGCTCCACACAGACAGGCAGGATTTTCCTTCTGGGGAGAGAACAGCCTCAGCCCCAGGTGGGGTTCAACCCTGTGACCCTAGTCCAGCACATTCACCCCACATCCAGGACAAGGAGCCTGGAAGGGAAGACTCCAGATATAGGTGGCTCCCAAGAGCCCACCCAGGACAACAGGAGGAGAAGCCAGGGAGCAGGAAAGGGACACAGCTGCAGGCAATGGGCTGGGGGCTCCCCCCGCTCCCCTGACCATCTCCACTGACCAGGCCAGGCCACAGAAGACATCCACTCTGTCAGCCACACCTGCCCACCAGCCCACCTCTGTCTGTGGCTGCTGCCTCCCAGGGCTGCCTGAGGCCTGACCCACCCACAGTGCTCAGGATGGGAGGGAAGGTGGCCAGCCTGACCCATGGACCTGCCCCACTGGGCCACCATCAGAGACACTTTTTCAGATCAGGCACAACTAGACTTGCCTGCCTGAATCCCGGGGTACGGACGGGGGAGAACACAGAGAAAACAAAGGCAGTAAGAAGGGGCTGCAGTGGAAACAGGCCTGGTCCAACAGGTATTTCAGATGCAAGATGAGAGTGAAGAGGCCGGGCACAGTGGTTCACGCCTGTAATCCCAGCACTTTGGGAGGCCAAGATGGCTGGATCACTTGAGGTCAGGAGTTCAAGACCAGCCTGGCCAACATGATGAAACCCCATCTCTACTAAAGATACAAAAATTAGCCAGGTGAGGCGGCGCATGCCTGTAATTCCAGCTACTCGGAGGCCGAGGCACAGAACTGCTAAACCCAGTAGGCGGAGGTTGCAATGAGCCAAGATGTTGCACTCCAGCCTGGGCAATAGCCCGAGACCCCGTCTTTAAAAAAAGATAAAAAGAGGGTATGGCCAGAGCCAGCAGGGCTGGGTTTGGGGGCATCCTCCCCATGGATCTTTGGGAACTCCCCAGAAGACACACTGGCCTTGCAGGATCAAGGAGGCCTGCTCTGGAATTCTGCTCCAGCACTTTTGTTCCTCAGTCCCAGAAATTGCTCTTAGAACCGTTCAGCTTTCTAGCCCGAGAAGAGAAGCAATGGCCATCTCCTTCTTCCTTAAAACCATATTTTATTGAGGCCTTGAAGAGAAAATTATTCCACTAGGAAAGGCATCCCACATTCCCTTTCAGGTCTGTCCATGCCCTGGCTCATCCCCAGTTCAGAAGGGAAAGGGCTCGAGGGAAAATCCCCAGGCCTCAGAGCCCTTGGGGATTATGGCTTTGACGGCAGCTCCCTTTTCCTTCTCTGACCCCAGGCTCTCTCACTGCAGGACCCCTGCCTAAATTCCTGTTTGGCTAGGGTGAGCCCAGGCAGCTCCTCTCTGGTGGGTTTGATGGAAGCCCCAGCTCCAGGGCTCAGAGCGGCCCCCTGTGCTGCTTTTCAGGCTTAGAAAAATTGTGGGGGATGGGCAATGTGTATGCTAATTTCCCAGCCTGGATGGACAGTGGTCAGGACACAAGAGCCAACACAGAACAGCATGTGGGGAAAACACAAACACTCTACAGACTCCAGAGGCAGCCTGGCCTCTGAGGGAGTGGGCAGGAGGTAGGTGCCCAGAAGGAGGGGCTGGCAGGGGAGAGCTCACCAGGTCCAAGGCCCTCAGAGGGCTCTCCAGGAAGAGGAATTGGACTCTAACTCTTATATCAAAGAGAGTTTGGGTTCCTCCACATGCCAGAGGTGTAGGAGGTCAGCCAAGCATGAAGGCTCAGACCCTGGAGATGAAGGGAGCTCCATCCACATCCAGTAGCAGGTTCTGACTTAGAAGCTGCAGGTGCAATTTGCAGCCAGACAAGCCCAGGCCACCAGTGTGGATGATGTGTGATGACCAGTGTGATGGTGCTCTGCAGGGAAGAGGGGCGGGGCCCAGAGTCCTAGAGCTGATCCCCAAGACAAGACAGGCTCCAGGCAGCATTCTAAAGGATTGCTTCCCTGATGCCATTCAGTAACAAATCCACTTTGTTTTTCCCATCTGGCTGGTGCACCTAGGAAGCAGACTCCCTGCCTACAGGACTTACTGCCGGATGAGGGAAGGCAGCAAGCTCACATCGCCTCTTAACTCTTAAAAACTGGGCAAATTAGGCCAGGCATAGTGGCTCATGCCTGTAATCCCAGCACTTTGGGAGGCCGAGGCAAGCAGATCACCTGAGGTCAGGAGTTCAAGACCAGCCTGACCAACATGGCAAAAACCCATCTCTACTAAAAAATGCAGAATTAGCCCGGGAATAGTGGTGTGTACCTGCACTCCCAGCTACTACTCCTGAACCCAGAGGCAGAGGTTGCAGTGAGCTGAGATCGCCCCACTGCACTCCAGCCTGGGCGACAGAGCAAGACTCCATCTCAAAAAATAAAAAATAAAAAAAAAAACTGGACACATTTGTCTGTGTGTGTCATAGGGAGGGAACGAATACCTCACAGCCGACCCAGTTTGATGCATCAGTGACATGGTCAAGGCTAGGGTTGGGCATGGCCTTTGTGGAAATAAAACAAGGTAGCACAAAACTCTAAATAACCCATTCAAAACAAAATCAGACCACTTTTTTAAAAATGACTGTAAGAGGTACCTCTTTAATGTGCATTCATAGTCCAACATTTTATCTGAGTGGACATGATCTCAACCAGAAGGCAGGGCTCAACCTCAAGGAGGAGCAGATGCTGGAGGAAAATCCAGAACTCCGCAACTGAGCATTTAAGTAGCTTTTCCTCCCACCTTCCAACCTCAAAGCCAAAATGCAGATCCTTCCCTGGTCCAGACGAGCTTTGAAAACTCCACACACCGTGTTGACAAGGGGACCCCAGGCAAGCACACGCATCTGTGCCAGAGCCAGACTGGGGAGCCCCCTCGGGCAAAGCAGGTCCTAGACTTGGGGTACCCCCTGGTCCCAGCAAGTCCTAGACCTGGGGTGCCCCCTTGGGTTCAACAGGTCCTAGACTTGGGGTGCCCCCTCGGGTCCAGCAGGTCCTAGACTTGGGGTGCCCCCTCGGGCCCAGCAGGTCTTAGACTTGGGGTGCCCCCTCAGGCCCAGGTCCTAGACTTGGGGTGCCCCTGGGCCCAGTAGGTCCTAGACTTGGGGTACCCCTTGGGCCCAGCAGGTCCTAGACTTGGGGTGCCCTCTCGGGTCCAGCATCAGGGGTGCCCCCCAGGCCCAGCAGGTCCTAGACTTGGGGTGCCCCTTCAGGTCCAGCAGGCCTTAGAGCTGGTTGCCTGCAGGCTCTCCTGGAAGGCAAGCAGGGACAGCCCTCAATCTGATGCAATGTCACAGCAGCACTGCCGAGAGAGGGATTTCGAATGTGAGACACATGAGAGTAAAGGTAAGTAAAGAAGAACCCAGGGTGGCATCTGCATGAAGCCTTGAAAGGGAAACAAAACTCCAGCTGCAAGAGATGGAGGGAGAAAGGGAGGCGTGCTCAGGGATCTTGGGCAACAACCCGCTTTGGGATGGAGAGTAAGGCTGGAGGGCAAGCTGGGGACAGGACCCAGGTGTCTCCCCGGCTGAAAAGGAGAGACATGAGGGCAGTAAGGGCCACACTGCAGTCTGCAGGCAGCATCCATGGCAGTCGGGGACACTGGGCAGGAAGGCTGGCTGGGGCTGGGTGGGACTGAGATGGGGGCTGTCCTGGAAACAGCTCAGATTCGAGCTACACCACTCACCTGGGAAGCTAATTTGCCTCCCAGCCTCAGTGTGCAGCACAGAACACATTAACGAGAATTAAAAGAGCTAGCACAGTCCCAATGATTAAAATAACAGTGTCAAATGTGTTTATTGGCCCCTCTCGACCTAAGTCATATTTTTTGTTCCATTTCATAAAGGCCCAGTCTCAATGAAAATAATGTTAAATATAGTAAGTCATCCCAATCTCAAATTCGTTTTTCCCTGAACAAAACTTTGGTAAGGGCAGAATGAGCACAATTCCAGGTGCTGACGAATGACTGACGAACCAAGTGTTCTGTTGGCAGCAACTGGGCAGGGTTTGAACCACCCGCACCTGGGATCCGGAGGGTAGCTGACAGCTGGGAAACTCAGAGCCAAGAGGGAACCTGTCCCCCAGCGCTGAGTATTGTAAAGAGTGGGCAGCATCTCCAGTAAGGAGCCACTTGGGCTGCCCACAGAGCATGACTGCTAAAGATTTTTGATTTTCAGAACTCAAAACAACCCCGTAGGTGTCAAAACCCAAGTGCTTTGACACGTTACTCGGCACAATGCACAGGGGAACCGAGGATGCGCCTCGGGTCCGGCTCACCATGAGACCACACCAGGCACTTGCCACTGTCAGTTTGCCATCCGAGAGTCTCGGGGACCTTCTAGAGCCTTCTAAAGCAGGCCTGGGGCATAATATAGCACCCAAGTTCCCGCTGTCCTCCCACTCAGGCTAGGCAGGTCAGCCACTGGCAGCTCTGTGGTCCCTGAGCTGGGGAGACCTGGAGGGGCCCCCAGGACCAGGTGAGAGGCTCCAGCCGCCCTGACCCAGGGCCCCTCTTCTCATACTCCTCCTCTGGTGTGTGGATTGCAGGCAGCAAAATGGGAAAAAAGAAGAGGACCCAGATGGCTGCTGCCCGAGCCTCAGACCAATGTTGAACACGATGGAGGTGTGAAGCCAGGCGTGAGAGGTGGGGCCCAGCAAGCTCATCTGTCAGCAACTCAGGCCATATGGTGCCTCCACTTTTCCTCCCCAGCGTCTAGATCCCAAGTGCTCGCCCCCACCTTGCCTGGTCACCCTGACTCAGGCAGAGCGCTGCAGCCTACTTCCTGAGGGCTGCCCCACCTGCACCTTCCTGGCACAGACCATGCTCCCCGGCCACAGTCCCAAATAAACCCCAAGGCACAGCAAACATATCCTACAACTCCACGCATCTCCAGGTCAAACCACACATTCAGTCGCCTGAGCACACAGTCACCCTCTCGAAGGTAGGGCTGCTGAGTAGAGGTTTCTGGTGCTGCAGGATGAGGGATGGGAGTAAGGCCGCAGACACCCACACCTGTGTCGACAACCTCTCTCCGCTGCAAGGCCTGAACGCTAATCCTGGCCAAGGCAGATGTGCTCAGCTAGGGCAGATTAAAGCATCCTCTGAGTTACTTTCGTTCCCAATTAAAACACTTAAAATTTGCACTTAAAAAATTTAAAGTGCAAATTGTAAAATGAAAAAAAGGATGAAGTGATGGGTGAAACCAATCTTCCCACAAGGAAAGCGCCTCATGCCATTAACCATGGGGAGAAGAGCCTCTACACTTGTATCGGGCTGGTTCCTCAACACTGAAGATAAAAAAGAAGACATTTTCAAATTACACTTCCACTGGCAAGTATTTATTAATCTATTCTCTCTGAAGCAGGCTCAGTGGAAGCCTGAGATCAAAAGCATTTTAATTCAGGTGAAATTCCTCTTGCTCATTTTTGTTTTGAGTTTTTTAAAAGCGGCGTTTGGGGAGATTTTGTCTGAAAGACAGAAAAAGTGCTGGGAACCTCAAGAGGCCATGAACGCATATCCCACCCCAAGGCCCTGCAGATGTTCTGGACTGGGCAGTGCCCCTGGGGCTGCCCTGAAGCAGGGACGGGTCCTGTGGTCTCCCAGGAGCAGAAAACCCACGGTGGAGCAGCCCAGCAGCCACTGCTCTCTTCCCTCCTGGGAAACACTGCGTTTCTGGGTCTGACTAATCTAATGATGCTGGTTCCCAAAGACCATTTTCCGGCAAACTTACACCACAAAATTCCTGTTAAAATTACGTCTTTAGACAACTAACTTCTGGTTTATTCATGAGTGAGTTCACAAGGAAAAAGCAGAAGGGGAGGATCTAAGATGAGGAGGATAGGAGAGAGGAAGAAAGAAAAGCCCCGGCTCCCTGCAGGCACCCTGCTCCACTCTCCGGCCCAGGTTTCTGCAAAAGAACAGGCAACAAAAGAGGGGCTCTGAGATGCAGCTTCCAACATTGGGACAGGCAGCTCATCCACTCTCCAAGATGCCTGAGTAACATGAAGTCTGGCTGACCGTCCAGTACCCTGCCGGCTCGCAGATCAGGTGACCGCCAGCAGCCCCTACCCACCCCACAGCTAACCCCTGACCCCTGCTCCACCAGCTGGCTCCGTTCTCTACCTCCTCATCCACCGCAGGCCTGGTGCTGATTAAAGTGTTATGGTTGTTCCTGGTCTCATCCCCACCCTGAGTCCTGACAGAGGGATTGGGTGGCCCCAATCCCTGATCAGTCTTTTCCAAAGTAGACGTGCCTTTTTCACCAAGTCCATCCAGGAAAAGCTCAGCCCCCACCAGCCTGCCCACCGCCCTGAGCAGCTGCTGGAGGCCCCAGGCATCTCTCTGGCACTTTGTCACTCTTCAGGAACCTCTCCTGCTCTCTCTGCTAACTAGCATTCCAAATGGCCCGGCCATCACTAGACTGAGCAGCAGCAGGAAGGTTAGTCAGGCTCTGACCCCCATCTCCCCAGTGCAGAGTGGTGGGTCTGCTCTGCCCCCCACATCACCACAAATGTCATTGTCTGCACATTCAGTGACCCCAGGTCCGGCGGAAGGGGGGGGCGGGGGGGTGGTGCTGGGTCTCTGGGCAGCACCAGGGAGAGCGCCCACCACGTCCAAGCCAGGGTACAGGACAAGCTCCAGCCAATCTAGGCTGACTGCAGAGCCAGCACTGCCGTTGGTCAGCTGCCAGAGCTGCCCAGTGTGCACCCCCGTGCCCGCATACCCTCTGCCAGCCTCTCCCTGACATCTCCGGGCACTATCAGAGCTTCCAAGTAGAGGCTACTGCAACCCCCAGACCAGAGCAACTTTGCATCCCACATGGCTAGAAAGGGTCATCTCAGAGAATTTTTCCCCACTCATGCACCAGGAGCAGTCGTGGGTGACCACTGCCTTTGCCAGAATCTTCCAAGAGGGGTCAGAGCATTGGCTCTGAACAATTAAGGCTACCTCCAGATCTGTGAGCAATGACTGAGGGTCACACAGCCCCCTGAGTGGCACTTTAGACAGAAGCAGCCCCACTGCCTTGGGTAAGCTCCCAAGCCCTCTTCAGGGATTCATAGCCCAACGGGGTCAGAGCTCAGGCTGTTCCTGAGTGGAAAGGCCTCTTTGTCTAACTCTCTGTGGCTCCTGTTCAGGCTCCTGGATCAGCAAGCACCCTGTGAAGTTCAGCACTGTCCAGGTGCCCAGGGGGCAGGGGGACCCTGTGGGAGTCTAAGTCTCTACAGGACAGAAGAGTTCATAAAGCTGACTCCTTCTCTTTGAAAACAAACTGCCCTCTAAGCCCTGACCCAGCCTCCTCTGCACAAGGAACAGCTACCCAGGGAGACAGGGCAGGGTAGCAGCACCCTGGCTGGTACCGCTGGACCCCAATCCCTGCTCTCTTACTCTTTTGTTTACCGTTAATTAACAGGGCCATATGGAAGGAGGTGGTAATCACAGCCAAGGACCAATGGGAGGGGAGCCCTGGGTGGCAGGCAGCCTGGGGGCCAAGTGGAGCCTTCCTTAGTCAGCCCTGGGTGAGGACACAGCACCCTACTCCCTAGGCCAGAGTGAGGCCAGGGCAGGCTCTGTCAGCACCTCGGTGGAGACAGAGACAGAGCACACCCCTCAGCACAAGTGGGCCCCCCAAGTCTGCCCCAACACCCCTCCCACCTTTTGTGCACTAAGCCACTGGTGTTGAAGTGTCCTCAGGTTTTTGTGATTTAAAAAAAAAAAAAAGTCTACAAGGGCAAAATTCTCCACCTCCCTCTTCCAAAAGGGTAATTATAATCATCTCTGTCATTATCATCGTTATAGTGACAGTGTCGATGCCCACGACCAAACCCACATGCAGCCACGGAACCCACCCCCACCACTGTAGATGTTTTGTTTCCAAAATTAAAAACCAACTTTACCAGCCAATGGTGTCCACTGATTCAAAGGTGATGCTGAGACAAGAAAAGCCCTGGGTGGCCCAGCAGGAGCAGTGAGAACCCTCCCCTCCAACACAAAGCCACCAGCACTTGTTTATTTTCCTGGTTTATGAAGAAGAAAGTGAATTCAATGGACAGAACCAAAGTCCACAGCCCCAGAACTACAGACAATGGCATGAAGGTGTTCATCACTTACACCGACTTCTTAGCTAACCCTGATTTCTAGTTTTAAATATAAAATTCCAGTTACACTACCACCATACACAACCACACTCCACAACCCCACGGACACGTAACAAGAAAAGGGGCTGAAAGAAGCAGCCGATATTTACTTCTGTACATCTGTCCACAGACACATGCACCCTCGATATTGATCCTCAAGTTTAGAAATGCATGACATGCAGACAAAACGCTCACGTGAGCACCTCTACTCAGTACCTTGGGTGGGGGGTCACACATGACACACCCCAGACTCTGAGACCCTGCTTCAGAGAGATCTTCTGTTTACGGGGCCGGTGCTCTCCCCAGGTACGGAGCTGCTGGGTCCCAGGGCCACAGACATATCTGTTGTTCCTCTTCCAGAAATGCGCATAAAGTTTCTCTTCTCGAGCTGCACTCCCCTCCCTGAATGTCTCCTCTGTCAGACGCACAACATGTCCCCTGGAATCTCAGAGGAGCAGGAACAACAGAGAGACCAGAGGAAAACAGCACACGGCAGGCCAGGGAGGAGAAGAAAGCCTCAGTCCTCCAGAGCAGTTTCAAAAAGCCACCCTCAGACCTGCCTTTCCTGCAAAAAGAGCCTTCATCTTAGAAATTAACTCTGCCTGCGCGCCCTCTCCCTGTCTCTGTCCAAGAGGAAAAGCCAGGCATTGGGTATCTGCCTTTGTCAGAAAGAACATAACATTGACTTACCTTTCCCCACAGCTATTGTCTGTCCTCTTTCAAAATGACATCACGGAAAGCAATCATGAAATTTACATGGGGGGTGCAGGGTGGACTCGGGGAGGAGAGGGAAGGCAGCTGCCTCCCTTACACAGTCACATGTGGGGAAGCCTGCGTGCGGGTTTCAATTAAATATCTTCTCCCCTTAGTGTGCGAACTCCTAAGCCAGCTAAAGGCGACGTCTCATTTACTTAATGACTGCTCTCATTAGCAGCGGTGGCACGGGCTGGCGGAGGAGGCTCCTTTGTAAATACGCTACCCATGAACCCTTGGGGCTCCAATATATCTGTTTACTCTCTGAGGTGAAATAAATTTACAGTATAGCATCAGAAAGATGGATCTGCTGAATTGGGGGTGAGAGGTGTCCCAGGCCGGCAAAGCCCCGTCCCCTGCTCGGAGCCTCGGCCAACAGAAGGTCCTACATTTGTCCACACTGATTCAGAATCAATCTGCAGCACGACTGAGTTTTTTTTTTTAATGCAAAACACACAAAAGGGCAGAGAGTATTACAACCACCACATTCACCCCCCTCTGCTTTCTCTGCCAGTGGTTCAGTCCAATAATTCCTAATAGCAGCAACCGGAATGACAGATGCCCTGGGTTAGCATGGCTACAGCAAAAGTACTTTACAATATTTATTGGTGGTTAGGAATATGACCTTCCATCATAAAGAACGGGCTGCAGAATTTATTACTCAAATGAACCAGGAATATTACATATTTGCTCATCTGCATATTCAAGTACCCTTGACATAAATGGGCATGTGTTTTTTTAACTGCATAAAAGGTAACTATAGCCACAGACCAACAAATAAAGTCATGCACACAAAGAATAGATCAGCAAAAGACATTTTTCTGTTATCACACTTTCCCTTTTCACTTTAATTTTTACAATAATAAAACCTTCCCAAAGAGAACTCAGGGATCCCTGGGGCATGGGTATCCCACCCCTAAAAACACTAAGTTTACCCTGACTAGAAGGAAGAACACTGCCAAAGTTTTCTGCTCTTTTTCTGATTCTTTTACAAACTGCCTGAAGGAGCTATCCAATGAAAATGAAGAAGAGAAAAATCCATAACACACACAATGGACGTGCCCACCCACTCTTTATGCAACCTGACTGTCTGCCTTCTCATCTGCCAGTTTGTGATTTTTTTCCCCCACATTCAGGGATAAATGTAGGAATTTCCTCAGTAAGAGTAATCAAGAGCCAGAGTATTCTTGTTTGCGGCCCAAATCTTCTTCTTGTACTAATAAATCAGGCAAACAGTTGTCCATTATCATATCAGGATGTCAGAAACTAAACTGAAACCCAAGGGTGAAAACTGAATGTGAGACACCTGCAAAGATGCTACCATCAGGGGCCAGCTGGACAACCAGCAAAACTCACGTCTCAGGAGTTCACTGCAGAGATTGCAACAGACAGTAAACATCATTTCTTGGTAAATTATGCAAGAACACAATACCCCAACTTAATTAGCACTAAAGGGCTCAGGCCACCAAAAGTGTGAATGAGACAGAACTGAAACATTTCGCTTTCTCCAAGAGAGCATGTTTTGAAAATCTTAGTGGCTTATTTTTAACATGCAGTTAGTACTTTACACATTACATACAAACCAATGAGCTTCACCCCAAAGGCAAGTATCTCAGATTCTTATACACACACATTATCCTCAACAAATAAAACACAAAATGCACAGAGAGCTATTGTTTAGATTGAGCACAAGGAAATTAATGCAAGCCTGCACTGGTCAAACTGAGGATGAAATATTAATTAGTCAAATGAGAACAGTTTGAGGTTTCCACAATGACTGCCTACCATTTTTTAATCCTTTCATAAACTTATACCCATTAGCATAAAAGGACACATTCAGCTGAGCGATCTCCTGAAAAACCATTTCTATCTCCTCTGGACACGCTGTGAGTGCTAGGATGTTTTACATCCCAAACCTTCAGCATTCAGAAATTCTATTAAACTCTTATCGGCAGGCTGCAGGCTCCGGGCAGGCTTGCAGGCCATTGTTCCATGATGGAGATAGAATCAAAGGGAGGGCCATTGCTGAATCAGCCTTATTTCCCAACAACACCCAAGGTTTCATGAAAGTGACTTAATTCAGATATGCAATAGTCAGGCCTAAGAAACCACCACGAAGCAGAGGTAGCATCAGGGAGAAACCAACACGTGCAGCATGGCTTCGTGGGCGCAAGAGGTTTTTCAGGGAATAGAGGCCTCCTGAGGTGTCGCGCTCTGGGGGTCGGGAATGGGCCCCCAGACCCTCTGCGGGGCTGCTCGGGAAGAGCCTTCAGAATGTGCCTGGAAACTTAAAATTGGTGCCGGCTGGCAGGACCCGGAGAGCCTGGGTGCTCTCCTCAGGAGGTTACAGTGGTATGAACAGTTTCAGAAGATGAGTTTTGAGGAGTAAAGGTTCGAACTCTTTAGCTGACGCGGTCAAGAGAACAAAGGAGTCCAGGGGAAAGAGCGGAACAGAAAAGGGGCCTGCCAGCACGGTTCTCAGGTTCGCTGCCGCCCTTCAGCCCCTGGGAAGCAGCCTGAGCGGTGGGTGGATCCGAGGCCTGATCAGCACTTCGGACAGCGCTCTCCCCCCAGCGCGCCTTTGTTCTCGGCGCAGGGAAGCCTGCGAGCTGGCACCGCACTGAGCTATCGCCAAACCCTGGGCTGCAGGCTGAGACGGAGAACTCCAAACTCAAGGCTCCCAACCCCAGCAGACCCCTGCTAGGGTGTTTTACAGCCCAAGCCAACAGGAAAAGGTACAATCTTAAACTTTTTCCTTAGAGAGGGTGAAAATGTGTCAGGAATTTTTGAAATTATAAAATATTTTCTCTTCCATAACTAGGCATGGCACACATTGTTTCTTTGGGTTTTATTTCATAAAAAATCTGTGGGAAAGTCACATGTGACTTTTTAATAAATGTTTGGAAAGATACACGAGGAAATAACTCCTGTCTGACTGGCGGGTCCTCAGACTCCACACAGGAGGGAAAGGGGAGATTTGCAAAACCAAACTTGCTGCAGCCGCACTCACTAAGAAAGTGCTTTGTGTGAGTGGGGGAGCAGGCTTAATGATCACTTAGCTGGTAAGATCATTTCAAATAAAGTGTAATTACTTGTGCAAATCTGCACACAGACATTCCAAGTGTCAGTTCATTTGCTTCATAAAAACTCTTTCAAGTAATTTTGGTCTAAACTTTCTGCATCTGTAATTGGCAGCACCTTCTCCGGTGACCAGCTGGGGGTGAGGGTTTTCTTGTTTCCTTCTGAAAGCTTCCCTGCAGATGGGCGCCTGCCTTAATGCCGCAGACGACAATTAGGGCCGTTGTGTGAGGCCGAGATGGTGAGCATTAATATTGTATAGAACAGCTGAGGGCGGGGGTGCTGCCCCAGGCCGGCCCTGGCAGATGGAGCAAACAAAACCAGGACCCACTCTCCGCCACACTCGGGGCTGACTTTGTGTTTCTCTCACACTCATGCAGACACTCACAAACATTTGGCGTCCAGTTTGTGAGACCCTCACATCACGTGCACACTCACACATGTGCACTCTCACACACAGCAACTCTGAGTGTGATGAGGACGCAAGTTGAGCAGCCCCAGCCAAAGACCCTGAGTTACAGTAAGTCCCAGGGGACATCTGTCACACATGGATTCTCTGCCCACCTTCTCACAGAGCCTTGCTGCCAGGCCAAGGGCTCCTGACACCCACCAGTTGACTGGCCCGCTGGGCAGGTCTGGGCAGGTCAATCAACAGAAAGGAGGCCTGGCTGGCATCTGAACACACCCTGCCCACCGCCCTCCCACCTCCAACCTTCCATGGGGCAGCGTTCACAGGGCTCTGCAAGCCACAGGGTCCTCGAGAAGGGGAGGCGGCTGTTTCCCCAGGCCCTGGCTGTTGTTTATTCAGGAGGGAGCATGTCTGTCACCTCGGCTGCCCAGAAAAGAGCACTGAGCACTGATGGGGGGACACACAGCTAATTAGTCCCTTTGGCATCTTAGCAGAAACTTGTGAACAGACCAGGGAGGGATGTGAGGGGCTGGGGGCGGTACGCACCCAGGAAGATCCCGCAGAGCATCATCCTGGCCAGGGGGTGCACCTTCTCTCTGGGAACACCCGTCACCTCATGCTGGAAAAAGTTGCTGCTCAAACTTGTGTCCCAGGGCCCTGGGGAGACTTCACTGCCTCCAGCCAATCAAGACCAGGGAGCAGATCATCAGAAACTGATGCCCCGGCTGCCTGCCAATGAGGCTCTCTTCTCCACACAATGGGCTCCGGCCCCAGACAACCTCTCCCCCCACCCCACAGGGCGAGGGAAGGGGAGTGAGAGGAGGCAAAGACACAGCCCTTCCCACACAGTAATGGACTCGAGGTGCGTGAAGGGAGGGCCCTTCCTGAAGCAGCATCCCTTCCCCGCTTCCTCTCTCAGGTGGCACTGTCAGACCAGGTCCGGCCTGAAACCTGGTGGGGAACCAGGCAGGATGGTTTGAGACCCTCACATCACATGCACAGTCACACATGTGCACTCTCACACAGCAACTTTGAGTGTGATGAGGGCACAAGCCGCAGCAGCCCCAGCCAAAGCCCCTGGTCTGGCTCCCTACAACCCACTCATTGGCTGTCAAGAGGCAGGCCCCTGAGGGCCCTGGGCCGGTGTGGTTGACTCCCCCCATTCAGTCCAGTCCTAGGCAGAAGCTATGGTGGGAGGTGCTGGGGGAGGTGAAATGTAGGAGTCAAGACTCCTTTGACAACCTCAGACCCTTCAGGCTGAGGGTGGGGTGTGCAGGAAGGAGAGGGCAGGGAGAGAGAGCTGCCCAGAGGGATCTGGACCTCCCAGCAGTGAAAGCCACACCAGGGGTAGAGAGGGACAGGGTGTGAGGGGAGTGGAGGTGGGCGCTGGAGAGGCCTCTTCTGGAATGATCCCAGTGCCTCTAACTGGGTCCATGACCTTTCCCTGCCCACAGGCGCCTTTTGAAATGATGAATATGGCCAGAGCATCGAGCCTGGCTGTCCTCTGGGCCAGCTTCCCCCAATGCCCAGGGAAGCTCCCATCACCAGCAGGCAGCTCAGGGTCACCTTCTGGTCCTCAGTGCTGCAGGTGTCTGTGGGGACCGGTGGAGGCCCAGGTGATGCTGGCTTTTTTTCCTGTCATGTGGCCAAGTCCAGCAGTCACCCCCACCCAGGGCAGCACCGAGACGGAGGCCGGGAGTGGAGGGTTCAAACCTCTGGAGGAGGCAGATCTGGACTGATCCCTGACCGGCCCCTCCAAGCTGTGTGACCAAGAGCAAAATGTTTAAAATTTATATCTTCAGTGAGGCCCCTGGTGAGTGCTACTGGGCAGCAATAGACAGTCAGGGGTGTCCCAGGGGAAGCAATGAATTGCGCTCGAGGTGGGACACGCTCAGGATGAATCCGGTTGCTGAGGGTCTGGATGTACTAAGAACACAGAGGCCATGTGAGACTCCAGGGCTGGCCAGAGCCAACAGGTGGGCAGCAGCACCCCCTGAGAGGCTGAGGCAGAAGGACGGCAGATCTCCGGGAGTTGCTGGCTCTGCTGGGATGTCTGAGTACCTGTTAGTCACCAGGGACGCTGTCAACAAGGGTGTGGGTACAGAGGCTGAGGCTCAGGGCAGAGACTGGGCTGGAAATAAAAGGTGTTTAGAAGAGAGAACAGCCAGGGGGTGAATGTGCTCAGAGGCTGGTGAGCATGTAGGGGGAGCAGGTGGGGAGCAAAAGAGGGGCAGGTGGGGGGCAGGGGAGACATGGGACAAGTGCAGCCAGGAGGGGCAAATGGGGGTGGGGAGACAGGTGGAGCATGTGGTGGTTGGGGAGGGAGGTGGGGGCAGGAAAGTAGATGAGGAGCAGGGGCAGGTGGGGACAGGGGCGGGTGGGGAGAGGGACAGGCGGGGACAGGGCAGGTGGAGATAAGGGCAGATGGGGCAGGTGGGGACAGGGCAGGTGGGGCAGGTGGCTGCAGCTGCTGCTGTGTGAAACAGTGGCTTTCCCCACTGAGTTTTGCCTCTTCTCATCCACAGTGACCTCTGTGCTTAGACAAGGAAGTGACCCGGGGGAGGCTGCCAAACCTCTCTGTGACTCAGTTTCCCGACCTATCAAATGAGGACAACAGAAATGTCAGAAAGAGCCTGCAGAGGTTGAGGCTGATTCATCTGCCCACCCATCACAGAGACACCCCTCGCAGCAGCCAGGCGGGCCCCTCCCAACACCACCGCCACCAAATGTGGTTTGTAGTTTCAACTGGCTCCACCTGACTGGGACTCCCTGCCCTTGGGGAAAATGTGTTCTTTGGATGGAGTTAATTAAGATTGATTATTAAAAGGAACAATGGTGGGAAGTCCAGGAAAAGCTTGTGCTGCTTCCTTTCAGTAGAACCAACCAGCCTGGTAACCCTTCATGTGATGAAACGGCTCAGACATGTTCAGAATCAGGAAGGATGGAGCCAGCGCTCCCCTCGGAAGGACAGAAGGACAGGACAGAAGGACAGAGCCAGCGCTCCCCTGGGAAGGGCGGACCCAGCACTCCTCTCAGAAGGTTTGCTGAGAAAGGCCCTCCAGCCCCAGCCCAGCTCAACACGTGCTCAGGGGGCCAGTGCCAGTGGGACCTGGCCAGGTTGCTTGTGGGCATGTTAGTGTTTGACGGGCATTTGCCATAGCCCCCAGCCTCACCCCACAGCCTGGGAGAGTCCAGCCCCGTGTGTGGGACGCAGCTCTGGTTATTGAAGGTGGCAGCGCCTCAGCCTCCCTCAGGGCTGGGTGCCACTGCTGTACCTCTCTGACCTCGATAGGAAGCTGGGCTGCAGCTGATACAAGGGAAGAAGCCCTGTGGACATCACCCACCACAGCTGGGCTCCCAGCACTCAGCGCCACATGGGCTGAAGTGATGCTGACCCACAGTTGGGGGTCCTGCCTGCTGGACCTGTCCCGGGCTCCAGAGGTCATGGGCTGCCCACATAGCCGAGCTTGTGGCTGCTGGCCATCGCTGTCTGGGCTTGGTTTCTGCTTTAGTTATGCACCCAATACATGTGCACTCATGAAGCCCCTCTGGTCTGCCATATGGCTCCTCTGCCTGCTCCGCCATGACCCAGGGCCTGCCCCTCAGAACCTCAGGGCCTCAGCATAGGCCAGGGCTCAGAGACCCAGGACATCTCTGCATGGGCTACAGTCTCATCCTTTTCATCCTCTTAAGGCCAGAGGGGTTCCAGAAATGATGACTCCAGCCATGAGCAGGCCAGCCTGCTGCTCAGATGCAGACAGGACACCATCTCGGAAGGAGCCATCCTAGGGGGTTGGCTGGGCTGTGTAGATGCCAGCTGAAACAGCAGAGTGACCTGGAGAACAGAAGCCACTCAGAGGACCCAGTCACCAGACCCTCAAGCCTCTGAGGAGCCCAGCACAAGGGTCCTGGGGTCTGTGCATCTCATAGCAGCCTCAGCAACAGCCCAGCCCAGGAGACAAAGGATGTGGGGACAGATGAAAGATAGAGGAGAGACACTGAGGGCTTGGGGCACTGCCCGCAGAAGGCAAGGTCACTGTGGCTGCTGTGGCAGCAGAGGAGACATCTCCCTGCAGCAGGGGCAACTTAGGCCAGGCCTCAGAAGAACTGGAAGCAGTTCCAGAGGGGCTTCTCATCCCCTGCAAGTCAGGCTGGTGTCAAAGCTCTGTGGAGCTCAGAGGGGCCTGCAGGGCAGGTCAGCTGAACAAGGTTGCAAGCGCAGCCATGCGTGGCTGGGAGAAGCCAGGAGGCCCCATGCTGAGCCCAGGACATGGTACCTGCCCAGCCTCGTGGGGAGAGGAACAGAAGCTCCTGACAGGGAGACCCAACCAGGAAGGGGCATTAGGCAGGGGCACAGCATGAGCGAAGGCCGCACGGCTGGAAAGGGAAGCACATTCAGTGAACAGTGGGACTGAGCTCAGAGGGAGGAACTCAGAGTCAAGGGCTTGGAGAGTGAGGAACTCAGGGTTTGAGCTGAGGGCACTACCCTGGGCAACAGGCCCAGGAAGCTAAGAGCAGTGTGAGAAATCCCCCCTACCCCCCCCACCCGCCTCATGACCTGGCCACCCTGAGGCGGAGGAAAGGAGGGAGGAGAGACAGGTGGCCCCAGAGTGGACCAGGAGAGCAGTGAGGGACAGATTCCTGCCTGACTGTCCAGGAGCATCCAGGAGGGTGAGGCAGGGGTGGGAACACCCGATGCACTGGTCCTGCCAGGGTAGAATGACAGCCAAAGGAAAAAAGCAGCTGACTCAGTAGGAGAGATAAAAGGTGGAGACAAAGGCCACAGAAACAGGCACTGGCCAGGGAGGGGTCCAGAGATCAGGGTTAAGGGGGTTAAACAGAGACAGACACAGACAGAGGCAGGAAGGAGACAAAGGATGTGGGGAGAGGAGAGACAAAGGCAGAGAGGTGAGGCAGAAACTAGACCAGCTCAGACAAGCGGATGGACAGAGAGGTTAGCAACAGAGAGAGAGAGGAGACAGACTGGCTGACCACCAGGGCACCCAGGACCCAGCTCGGGGACAGCAGGAAACGGGAACAGCCGGTGGAGCACCCTGACTGCCCCATCATCACCTTCCACCCTGCAGGGGTCACCCTACATCTGCATGTGCATGTGCATGTGTGTACATGAGCAATGTGTGCATGTGTGTTCTTGTGCATGAGCACGTGTGCATGTGCATGTGTGCATGTGTGTGCATGTGCATGTGTGTGAGCATGCATGTTTTTGTGTGTGTGCATGAGCGTGTGCATGTGTTCTTGTGCATATGTGAGCGTGTGTGCATGTGCATGCGTGTGCATACGTGTGAGCATGTGTGTGCGTGGGCATGCATGTGTATGTGTAAGTGTGCATATTCTTGTGCGTGAGCGTGTATGTATGCATGTGTGCGTGAGCATGTGTGTGCATGAGCATGTGTGCGTGAGTGCATGAGCTTGTGTGTGAGCGTGTGTGTGCATGAATGTGCATGTGTGTCCATGAGCGTCCACACACACGTGTGCAGAGGCCCCGGCGCCTTGCCCTGCTCCAGGCTCCGTTTAAATGGCTTTGGAATTGTGCTCCCAGAACAGATGGCCTCAGAGATAAAGCTACCAGGTGCCTGGACAGAGAGCAAGGCTGTAGGCGGTTGCCATGGCAGGCTGGACTGGCAGAGATTGCTCATTAGCAGACAGAGAGCAAGGCCCACAAATGTCAAGATGAGCTCATGGGGAGGGGCAACCCCAGCAGAGCCCCAGGAGGGAAAGACCCTGGACTGAATGTCCAGGCCCTGCATTCCCAAGAATGGAGCTTGGTGGAACGGGTAGGCACTGTCCAGGGCTGACTGATGTTCAAGGACAGCCACACTGGCCTAGCCACGTGAGGAGAAACACCCACCAAGTCTCTGTCCCAAGATGCCCAAGCTGGAGCCCGAGACACACTGACTCTGGGGTGGTTCCAGCCATGCCCCACATTGGGGATCAAGAGCCAGCGTGAGGCCAGCACCACACTCTGGGATGACAGGACAGCTTCCTGAATGAGCCCCCCATCCTCACACACAGCACTCTCAGGGAGGGGTGGCAGCCAACCACAGGGGCTCCAGAGCGTCATCCCAGCTGGGGACCCAGGGCCCAGAGAGGGAAGGGTCAGCTGGAGCCCCAGACAGGGTCTGGGAGACAGATGCTGGAGCCAGCTCCCCACCATTCCAACCAGCACAACCTGAGCACCTCCATGGCCAAACCCCACTGAGGGAGCTGTGCTGGATGTCCTCACAGCCACTCAAGCCATGGGTCCGGCCCCTGAGGAAGGGAAACGAGGACGCTCCCATCCATGCCAGCACGAGGCAGCTTCATCCATGGAGTCCCCTGAGGGCCGACAGTGTTGTTCCTGACTTGTAGGTGGGCTCAGAAGGGTCGGGGGCCCACAGCTCCCAGACAAAGCTGAGACTGACGCCCTGGACTGTCTGGCACCAAAGGCTGGATCTGAGCCGAAGAAGGGCCTCACTGGTGCCTTCCTCAAATGAGAGCTCAGGCAGGGACAGGCCCAGGGCCAGAAGGGTTCCCTGCTAGGCTTCCAAGGGAGGCAGAGCCAGGACAGGAGGTTCCTGCCTGAAGCAAGCAGGAAGCATGTGAAGGGAGGCACAGGATCAAAGCCAGGGCACCCAGGGTGGGGGCAGCTAGGAGGGCAGAGGGGGCCCTGGCAGGTGCCTGAAAGACACACCCGCCAGGACTACAGAGAACACTGGACATGGAGCCTTGAAGGTCTTGACCCCGGTTAGCCTGGGATGGCCCAACTAGCCCATGGGCCGACACACAGCCAGGCCAGTAGCTCTGCCTGGAGCCCCAGAACCTTCCCTGGGACCCCAGCCTGATACACCCTCCACATAACCCAGCCTTCCCAGGTCAGAGCAGAGTGGGTCCTCCAAACCCAAGAGCCCCAGGGGGCCCTTCCACCCCTACCACACACAACAGACCCCACACATATACAGACACACACATAACACACACACACACACACAACACACACACAACACACATAGACACATATACACAACACATGCACATAGACACACACAACACACACACAACACAGATATATTATATACACAACACACACACAGAGACACACATATACACACCACATACACACCACAGACCCCACACAGACCCCACACATCACAGATACACACACAACACACATGCACAGACACACAACACACAGACACACATACACACCATGTACACACCACACACACACATACACACAGCACATACACATACACACAGTAGACCCCGCACACACCCCCCACACAGACACACACACATAACACACACGCACACACACAACACACAACAGACACATTATATATACACCACACACACACAGACACACATATACACACCACATACACACAACAGACCCCACACAGGCCCCACACATCACAGATACACACAAACAACATACATGCACATGCAACACACAGACACACATACACACCATGTACACACCACACACACACCACATACACATACACACAACAGACCCTGCACACACCCCACACACGCACACACACCACACATGTAGACACACGCACACACACAACAGATATACATAGCATGTACAAATCACATACACAGACACACAGATACACATACCACATACACCTACACACAACAGACCCACACACCCCACACATGCACACACACAACACACACAGACACACCACATACAACAGACCCGACACACCCCACACATGCACACACAAACACACACCCATACACACCATGTACACACCACACACACAGATACACACACCACATACACATACACACAACATACCCCACACAACACACACGCACACACAACATGCACATAAGCACACACACAACACACAGACATATACACCATGTACACACTACACACACATATACACACCACATACACACACAGACCCCACACACAGCCCACACATGCATAGACACACACAACACACAGACACACAACACAGACATACACACCATATACACACCACACACACACACAGACACACCACATACAACAGATCCCACACACACACACCCCACACACAACACCATGCACACACAACACAGACACACATACACACCGTGTACACACCACACACACTTACACAGCACATACACATACACACAATTTTCACATACACCCCACACACATGCATACAATACACAGACACAACACACACAGGCAAAAGACATACACACCATATACACAGCACACACACACACCACATACAACAGACTCCACACACACCCCACACACAGACACACACAACACATACAGACACACACAACACATACAGACACACATACACACCATGTACACACCCCACACCCAGATACACACACCACATACACATACAACAGACCCCACACACCCTACACATGCACAGACACACACATACACAACACACATAGACACAACACACACACCACATACAACAGACCCCACACATACCCCACACACACACAGGCATACACACAACACACAGACACACAACACACACACACATACATGCCATATGTACACACATACACAGTCATACACATACCACATACACACAACAGACCTCACACACACACAGACACACACAACACAGACACGCACACAGACATTCCATGTACACATCACATACATAGACACACATTCACACACCACCCACACACAGAACAGATCCACACACACACAGACACACAACACAGACAGACACGCCATATATGCACCACACACACACATACACACACCACATACACACAGCAGACCCCACACAGACCCCACCAATGCGCACACACACAACACACAGACACATAGACATACACACCATGTACTTACCACACACAGACACACACACACCACATACACACAACAGACCCCCACACACACACCACACACAACACACACATACATGCCATATACACACCAGACACACATATACACACACCACATACACATAACAGACCCCACACACACCAACAGACACAACACAGACATATACACCATATACACACCACACACATACACACATACATACACACAACAGACCCCACACACACACTCTACACACACACAGACACACAACACACAGAGACACACAGAGATCCATGCCATATACATACCACACTCATACACACATACACACTCCACACAGACACAACACACATATATACCATATACACACCACATACATAGATACACACATAAACACACACCACGTACATCAGACCCCACAGGCCCACAGACACACACACACACCACACACACACACACACACCATATACACATGACACATACCACACACATCCACACATCACACACAGAGACATACACACCACACACATACCACATACACATAACAGATCCTACACATACACACCCCACACACGCACAGACACACAACACACACAGACGTACACACCATATACACACCACATACACACACAGACGCCACATAAGCACACACCGTGTACATCAAACAGATCCCACAGACCCACAGACACACATACACAACACACACAGAAATACACACCATATATACTGTATACACACCAGACACACACACCACACACATACACACCAGACACACACAACAGACACACAGACACACACCATATAGACTCCACACACAAATATACATACACCTCATAAACACACACACACATACATACAACACAGACACACATACATACACACCATATACACATCACACACATATACATAGACACACATACACACTACATAAACACACACCACACATACACACATGCAGTGTGTGCAGTGGATGTGCAGAGACCTGCCGGGATGACACCTCCTCTGCCAGCCCACACAGGCCATCAGTTCCTTCTTACACGAGGTCCCAAGCCCCGAAGAGCCCCTGTTATGACCAGAAACTAAGACTCAGACAGTGACTAAACTGAGCAAAGTTCCAGGGAAAGCTAATGGCAGAGCCAAGACACCCAGGAGGCCCCAAACACCGCAGCCCACCTCCTACAGCAAACGCAGGAGCAAGGTGTGAGCCCCAAGGAGGCAGACAGGGAGCAAAGCCACGCTCTGAGTGGCCATTGTCCACCACCTGTGCCAGGAGCCACTGGCCCTCCCAGGTGTGGGCTTGCCAGCCCCAGCAAACACTTCCGCTGGATGGGCACCTGTATGCAAATCCCACCAAGGGCACGGGGGAGGGGGCGGGGGGCTGCCAGGCCAGAGCACACAGGGTGCTGGAGAAGGGCAGAGGAGGTGACCTGGGGTAACAGCTGTGTGCTTGGTGGGGGACAACAGCTCCCCCACCCCAAGGGATAAGCAAGATCATGAGAGGAGGGGTGTGAGCCCCACCCTGCGCCTAGGAGCCTGAGGCACCTTCTCTAAAGAAGGGGCTGTCCAAGCTGAAGAACAAGGTGGTTGGAGCATGGCCTGCCTGGGCCTGGGCACCTATGAAGCGGGTGTGCTGACCCCTCCTCTCATCCAGCTGCAAAGTCTCCTTGGAAACTCTGCATCTACAGGAAGCCATCCCGCCCAGCAAGCAGCCCCTCACACACGTTCCAGTGAATTATCACCACGCTTAGGAAGTCTGAATTCACCTGTTTTATGGGCTCCAAGAAGTGACAGAGCTTTTCTGAGGTCCATGGCAGCATGGCTAGGTCAGGAACAGAGTCCCAGGCCCCAACCTGCATCAGCCAACACAGACTTTAAGACTCAGACCACTAGATGTCCCACAGCCCCACATGAAGTACTGAAGGGCGAGAGCTTCCAGCAGACCCACAGGACAGGCAGTGTGTGCACACCAGGTACGCGGGGCACCAGACACACACACACAAGCCCTGAGACCATGCAAAGCCCGTGGGTCAGATTCAAGGCAGCTGAGACCCAGTGGATGCTGAGATGTGCACCTACCCTGCACCCTCACTGCAGCCACAAGCCTGTCTTGGGCTCCCCTCAACCTCCCTGACTGATGAGGACCAGAAACATGTGGACACTCTGCCACTGGTTTTCAAATCACAGAAGATCCCAGACATCCCATTGGCTCCAAGTTAATGAAGCAGCTTGCAAACTCCTGCTTCTCCACCATCTCCCTTTGTGCAAATGTGTTAATCAGCCCATGCTCGCAGAAAGCTGGCCTCTTCTGGTGCCACACAGAAGGCAGATGCAAATGGAACCCTGCAGGAGGGAGACTTGTCTGTAGTGTAGGCTTTTAGGTTGCAATTGCCACCTCTGTTTCTGACTTCAGTGCCTCCAATCTGGGCCTGGAAGATGAGGAGTGGGAACTTCCTGGCAGCCAAGACCATCCTGAGGACAAAGGAGCCAGGCAGGGGAATGCAGGAGCAGAACGCCGAGCCAAACGCACACCCACACTTTGTCCTGGGCTTGGATGGTGGCTGGGCTGGGCTGTGTTACCTCTGGAAGGTGCAAAGGATACACTGCCGACGTTCTCTTCTGAACCCATCCTCTGCCCAGGACAACTTCACCTGGGCACGGCTGATGCAACCACAAGAACCTCAAGGATCTCGTGCTCCTCTGAGCCCCTACAGAAGCCACCCAGGCCTCCCCCACACAGATACTCCTGTGTTTCGACACTCACAACAAGGCTGGTCCTGACTGACCTCCTCCCAGTCCCACTCACCTCGGGACCTTCGGACCGCCCTGACACAGTACTCAGCACCTTTGACCGTGCAAGAAAGCTCAACCAGTGAGCTATCTATCTCTTCCACTGGGATGTGAGCTCCACAAGAACTCACGGCACACTGATGTTGCTTCTTATATACCTGAACGACCCAACCAGTCTCCTGAGTTCTCTACAGGGCAGACCAAGTCACATCCTGCTCGGGGCTCTCCACCACCGCCTGTGAAGGCCTGATCCCCACTCCTCTTGGGGCTTAGGTCCAGACGTCCACGCTGAGCTTTGCTCATCAAGCACCAGCCTCACAACCCTGTCCTTGCCTCTGTGCACCCCGCCTGGCCTAGTCCCTGTGGCTCCTGCCTGACACTCTCCCCTTCACATAGCCAGACCCCTAGGTGGGCACCTCTTCTCTGAGAGGTCGCACTGATCATCCAGACAGTCCAGCCCTAGGACCTCAGGACGAGTCTGCCCATCACTGACCACCAGCTGCTTCCCCTGGGTGCCCATGGGGTGGAGAGGAAACCAAACCATTCTCCACAGTAGTAGCCCCTCACCTAGGGAAGCCCTGTTCATTCTCCACAGTCCTGCAATCCCACAACATGCCACGCACCAGTTCCCAGCTCCTGCTTTACAGCCCTCATCCCTCCAGTAACTTGTGAGTAAACCTCCAATATCCCTGTCTACAGACCAAAAAGATGACACCCTGACAAGAGCCAAGATTTGAACCCAGGTCTTCTGCCTCCGGAGAGCCGTTTGTGTCCTCTGGGCTTCACAGGCTAAAGGCAGGAACTCACAGACAGGGAGAAATGGCAGTTTCGCCCAGCCTGGCCCCGGGCTGAGGCAGACAGCAGAGCTGCACAGAGGGCCTATGTCTGTGTGCACGTGTCTGCGCGCGAACCTCCACGTGTGCACATCTGTGTCTGCGTGCATGTGTCTGCACGCGAGTGTCCACGTGCACGTCTGTGTCTGCGTGCACGTGTCTGCGTGTGAGCGTCCACGTGTGCACGTCTGTGTCTGTGGGCACGTGTCTGTGCGCACGTGTCTGTGCGTGAATGTCCATGTGTGCATGTCTGTGTCTGCGTACGTGTCTGTGTGTGAGCGTCCATGTGTGCATGTCTGTGTGTGTGTGAATGCCCATTTCTGTCCATGTGTGCATGCACATCTGTGCGTATCTGTGTGCATGCATCTCTGCACACACACCTGTGTACGTGTGCACGTGCCTGTCTGTGCTTGTCTGTGTACAAATGTAAATGCCTGTGTGTGCATGCACATCTGTGAATGCACCATCACACGCCATTCCTGCCCCTACGAAGGGAACTCGGGCTGAGGAAGGTCTAGGCCATCACCCGTGAGAGAGCCCTGTAGACCAGCCCCCATCAGCTGCCATCTAGGGAGCTGAGCCAAGGTAGTGCCTCACACCCCGCTGGTCTCCACCTCCTTCTCAACCCAGGGTCCATCATGCTGCCCTACAACCCCCTCCTTAGGCCAAGAAGTCTTCCTCAAAGCAGGCTGTCTGCATCCCCTAGACTCCAAAGTCCCAGCAACTTTGGGCCTTTGAAGGTGCTGGCCCCAGTAGGGACACCCTCACTTTGACCGTGACTAAGGGGAAAGTCTCAGTTCAAGGGTCCTTCTTCAGAGGCCTGCCTGGGCCCCCTGGCTGGCTGGAGTTCTGCCCGACCCCCTGGGGTGTGGTCTCCACGCTGCACCCGTGAGCCATGTCTGTGGATGCTTTCTGTGCCTCTCCCAGCATGGCCTGGCCAGTCCCGTCACCATCTCAACCACAAGCTGCCTGCAGCTATTTTGCCTTCTCCAAATGATGATCCAAAGTGTCTTTATATCTCTGCCTCTATTTGGTGGTTTTTCATTTAGCCTGCCACGTGGGGCCATTATACAGGAAATTGCTTCATCAGGAAGTGAATACCTGCAATGGGAACAGCACGCATCAGGGAGAGAATGTCCTGGCCATTAGGCACGGTTCCAGCCGCCACCTTCCCCTCATCTCATCCTGTGTTTGTATAGAAGCCCTCAGCGGAGCTGGGGAGGTTGGGGGCAAGAAGTAGCCCCTTCTTTGGGAAGCCCCACCCCCCACCGAGGAAGCTTGGCACAAAGGGTCAGAGGATCTGATGAAGCTGAGCGTCTGCAAGGTGAAGGGCTACCCAAGATCTGAAACACAGGTCCCCCAGTGGGGTGTGCCTGACACTTTCTACTTTGAGGCGGGAGCTTGTCGTCCACAGCAACTGCATAGGTGGTCCCACGGTTTCTCACGGAATGTTACCTGGGGTTGTGAGATCTCCAAGCCTGAAGTCAGCTACTTTATAAAAAGTACTTGTGAACGGAAAATAAATCTTGGGACCCCACAGTCACTAAGCCAAAGCATGTCAGGCCAACCTGCCTCCCATTTTATTCATACATAAGATAGCTACAAAGATTTTTTAAACGGCTACATACCTCCTCACAATTGTCCCACAGAGAAATTGTTTATGGGTGTCAAGATCTTTGCCCTATAACAGTTCTGTCGAATTTCACTCTGGCAACATAAATTGATAGTTTATCTTCATAGGTGCAGGACAAAGGACAGGCGAAGTTCATCAAAGTCATCCCTCTGCTCTCCTGAGAGTGCATACCTACTGCTTCCTCTGCCCTATTGGTTATGTAAAAATGCAGACTCACTGAGTCAGACGAAGGCATAAGTGACTATTTCCCTGCCCCCCTCACATGTAAATTGTGTGTTCAGTGACAGGCTGATCAAAGACCAAAAAGAATGCAACTGTCGTCTCTTATCCATCTCTGACTCAGAAGGCCACACTTTGAGCTGTCCTGCCTTTCCAGACTAAACCAATGTACACCTCGTACATAACGACTGATGTCTAATGTCTCCCTTCAATGTATAAGACCAGGCTGTGTCTCAACCACCTGGGCACATCTTCTCAGGGTCTCCTGAGGGCCGTGTCACAGGCCACTGGTCACTCATATTTGGCTCAGAATAAATCTCTTCAAATACTTTACAGAGTTTGACTCTTTCCATGGACACCTTGGCATCCCCTCCTCGGGGGAGCCCCTGGGCACAGACATGCACTTCTCAGTGAGGGCACAGGGTGCAGACGCCTTCATGCGCTTGCCATGGGCCACCATGATGGGCCCACTGAAGGCTACCTACGCAGGTGCGGGTGAGGATCACAGATGAGCTGCCACTCCGTGCCCACACTGACAGTAGCCATCCCTCCCCTGCCCCAAGAGCCCCATCACTTCTGTATAAAGGCTCGGCCTCTAACCGGCCTCTCTGCTCCACTATCTCCTTCCCCCGGGTCATCCAATAAGCCACTCTCTGGGAAGCTTCCGGAATGTCCTTCCCCAGAGTCATCCACTAAGCCACTCTCTGGGAAGCTTCCAGACGAGGCCACAGCCCTTCTTGGAGCTACTCAGGTGATCCTTGTTGAAGCTGGAATTGCACAAGTGCGTGTCATCATCTGTTCAGTGCTAGGCCAAGGTGAGGGATGCATGGATCTGCCCTACCCCGGGCTGAGCCCAGGACCTGCTCGGAGAAAGATACATGTGGACACATGCAATAAAGACATTGGTTAGGACTGCAGACACCCCACACACATCTGAGGGAGGCTGCGGCGGGTGGGGGCATCAGAGAGGAGGCTCGGAAAACAGGCCTCCTTTGAGAAGCTGGGGGAGTAGGGAGGGGCAAGGCCGGAAGGCGGGGTCCCTGCACAAAGGGCTCCATCTGCAAAGTCAGCCCCGCACCTGCCCTGGTGCCCCATCCATGCGAGCAAGTGCCTGGGGTCTCCCCACAGAGCAGCCCAGGAGCACTCAGGGAGGGCTCAGGGTCTGCAGCACCCACAGGGCCACCTCCTTCACGGCCAGGCAGAGAAGGTGGTGTGGCTCCAGCCTGGCTCAGAAGCAGGGCCTCACTGCCACCCTACACTTAGTGGGAGAGGCCCAGCCTCTCAGAGGCCTCCCCTGGAAGAACAGCTCCCAGATCCACTGAAGGGTGCCAGGCCCTCACTGGAGCTGGGGGCTCCTGGAGGCCACAGGGCCAGAGGCTGGGCCACTACGCTGGTCAGAACTCTACTTCCGCGCTGGGTACCCTCACCCTCACTCAGGGCTGAGTCTCCAACCAGCACCCATCCCTTCTCTCCTCGGAGCAGGCCCACACTGGGGTCTTGGGGGGAAGTTGGCCCATTTCCCCGGGCCTGCCCCGCCCTCGCAGTCCCAGGGCCCCTGTCTCTGGGTCTCTCCCTTGGATGGCCCACCCGCCCCTCCTCTGACCTTTAAGGGAAGCAGAGGTGGGCTGGATCTATGGGAGAAAGGACAGAGCCAGCAGAGAAAGGCAGGGCCTAGGCACTCCCCACAGCAGCTGTCAGGTTCGGGGAGGGAGCTGGGGGAGGGGCAGGAGTGTATTTAGCATCTGCCTGCAGCAGCCTGGCCACTAACTCTCCTAATTGCTTTAAAGTTGTACTAATTGAACTGACTGAAAACAGAGTCTTGAGGGGCTGGGAAGGGCATTATTCAAGAAAACAACATCCCGTTTCCCAACCCGAGCGAATACCCAAAGCGAGCTGATGTTCCTCAGCTGCCCAGGGCCTCAGCCAGGGTGGCTGATTGTCTCCTGATCCCAGGCCCAGCCAAGCCCCTTCTCAAATTTAGGGTCAGGACTGGTGACCCAGCAAGAAGGGGCCAAGCTGAAACAAGGGCAGCCAGGACACAGGAGGGGCTGTGGGACAGGAAGGTCTGTCAGTCTCTCTTACATGTGGGATCCACGGGCCTGCTTGTCCACGGACACACTCCACAAACACCAGCCCCACTAGGCCCGGCCAGTGCTGACACTGGGGGTCCTGGGGTCAACGGCAGCTCCCAGAGTGCTTGATGCACCTGCCGCATCTCAACGTGATTACATCTCAGGAGACCCAAAGAGCAGGCCTGGGCAGGACGTGGAAGGAAACATTTGGGAAGGAGGAACGGGAATGAATGACTCCTTCCTCAGATCCAGCTAGAAACCATTTAGTGTGCAAGCCTCCAAACCCTCTAATAGCACCAAGTCTATAATTTCCTTCTCAAGTACTCTCCTCCAACATGCATGCCAATTGTCCAAATATGCTGGAGACTTAGTCCAAAGGAGGGCCAGGCCTGCTCCCAATGTCTGGCAGGGAGGAGCCGCAGGACAGCCTGTCCACACCACAGGCCGTGCTGCTGCCAGTGCGACCACAAGGTGTCGCTGTGGGACCCGGGTCGTGTACAATCCTGTTGGTCTTGCTGCTGCCCCAGCACCTTTGCTGCCCTGACCCCTGCAGGCTGCTGCAGGGCCTCGGGGACCATGACTGACCAGCTTGAGCATGGCACAGGTCAAGCCCTGAGAGCTTCTAGCATTCATTACACAGTGGTCAGAACGCAGCCTCCCGACCCACAGGCCCACATCGCACCTCAGTCTTCCCTTTCTCTAGAAACAAGTTCCCTATACAGGAGGCGCCCAGATGTCATCCCCGCTGACGTCTGTCACAACAGTCGCCATCCACTGGCAGGGCTCTAATAATGCCTGACCCCAAAAGTGAAGGGGCTGGTGGGACAGGCATGGTCTCTCTCCCACTGCAAGTATGTCCAAGCTTATCACTGGACATTGCTGGATTCCCAGCATGGAGGGAGGCTTCAAAGGAATGTTAGGAGAGGCTCTGCCCAGAGGACAGGCTCAGCTAATTTCTCTGTACTGAAAAAGCCAAGAGATGACCCCAGAAGATTACTCAGTCCCTCTCAAGTAGATCAAAATCCAAGGGCTGGGCCCTCTAACTATCCCTGGGCTCCTAGGGACCTAAGGGACAGAGAAGGGCCCCCAAATATTCCTCTCCCTCTCACCTCACTTCCATCTAGGCTAACCCAGGCAGAAAGTCGAGTCTGAGCTCAGATTCCTGGACACCTGCTTTGTCACTGCACTTTCAATGCCACCAGTGAATACTCTGACACCCAAAAATACCCCAAAATGGCTGCCTATGATCACATCCAGACATAGTGCATACCACACAGATGCGACACATGTGCACATGTATTCACACACAAAAGCACATGCAGCCACTGCAACTCAATACCCCTACAAGCCAGATGTCCAGGTCTGTGACTGACCTCAGAAGAGAAGCAGCAGAGCCGGAGAGCACCAAGTGCACCCCAGGCAGACTCGTTCAGCTGAAGACAAGGGCCTCACCTCAGCCCTGCTACCACACATTCTCTCCAGAGCCAGCAGGAACGCCCAGCAGACTCAGTCTGAGGCCTCTGTGCACACACACTCACACTCACCACTCACACATGTGTTCATGAAATCACACATTTGCAGCATATGCACACACAGAGCTATCACTTGAACACATTCATGCACACATATGCATTATTTACATGTACACAACACTCATTCACTTTTACACACATCACATGCTGACAGATGCACATGTGCAATGTGCATGTACACAGATGAACACAGCTATATGCACACATGCATGGGCACATATATACATGTACCACTCACCTGTGCACACATATGCATACACATGCACATATACATGTGAACACACCACCTACATGCATATACACATGTGAATACATATGTACCACTCATACACGTGCACACATACACACCATGTATGTGCACATATACACTTGCATATGCACAAAAACCTACATGTACATGCATGCATATACCACTTACACACATGCACACATTTACACATACATTAGTGTGCATGCATGACCATATACATGTCACTCGCATGTGCACACATTTACACATACATACATTTGTGCACGTGTACACACATATGCTATTCACACATAGATGTACATGTACACTCACCTAAACATGCATGTGCTCACATGCACATCTCACTCACACGTGTCCACTGATGCTGATGTCGCCAAACTGGGTGTTGCAGAGCATACAGAGCCTAAGACTCTGGTGCCCACCGCTGGGGGCCTGTTAGCTCATAGGGGGCAGGATTCATGGTAACTGGATACAGGCTGGAACTTCCTTCCATCAAGAAGATCTCCCAGCTCAGGCTCACCCCAGAGCAGGTCCTGCAGAGGGAATGTAGGGAGACGGGACTCACATCATGGCCTCCACACAGGAGGTGGCCATGGCTGTGTGAACCAATGAACCAAGGTATGAATTAGGGCAAGCCCTGTCTCAGTGCTCTTCGAGGTAGGTGAGTGAGGAGCTGACACAAACCAGCAAACACGCAGCAGGCGTTGAGTATTCGGACACGCTCCCTCTTAAGGAAAGGGAGGGCCCTCAGGAGCACTGGCTTCAGTTTCATGTAATCCCTGGCCTAGTAGAGAAATGGGTGGGGAGACTTCTGGGCATGCTGAGCAGGGCTGGGATAAAGGCAGGGAAAGAGGGAGGCATGAGGTTTCATAGCTGGAGAATAGAGTGGTCAGGAGGGCCCAGCAGGACCCTAGTTCAGGGCCTCAGTCACCAGGATGCTGAAAGGTCGGGGCTGGCCATGGGCAGCTGCAGAACAGAGCTTCACATGGGCAGCACATCTGCCAAAGCCCGGGTGGGCTGGAGAGGGGGCCAACCTCCCAGGAGGCAGGCCAGGCAGCCAGGTAGGAGGACAGTTGCAGGGGGATGCCCTAGAAACAGCAGGATTTGGGAAGTGGGAAGGCAGGAGCGAGGAGAGGTAGCTGGATAATGAGCTGATTGGCAAACGAGTAAACAGCAATTGCTTGATGAAAAGTGTTTATGGTGCAATTAGCAGCTGTGCCATAAATAAAAGTTTAACTGTGTTTATTATAAACTTGTTGAGCCATGAGAAACAGCTCTTCATGAGTGAGCCAGCCTTTAGTGCTCTATTTACTCCATCTTTGGTGATGCATGACTAAGCGTGCTCTCAGCATCCATTGACTTATGTCCATCCCTCTCCTGAGCCTGTAGGATCCGGCCCTACAGGGTTCTGTGAGCCCCTCCCGGCTGGTGCGGAGATACTAAATTGTAGAGATAAAAGGCACAAGACACAGAGATCGAGAAGAGACAGTTTGGGCCCAGAGGTCCACTGCCAACCAAATCACGGAGACCAGCAGTGCCCCCGAGTGCTGGGAAGCTCTCACTTCATCGAGCTGCAAATCTGGGGGCAGGGTAGCTAGGGCGTGGCAGTGACAGGGTCAAGTATATCACGTGTCATCCAGGTAGGGCTCAGGAATTTCTGGCATCCGAAGTGAGGTAAGGAGCATAATGCATCAGCACTTTTTCCATACTTATCAAGAAAAAACAAAACATTAACATTCATTTTACTATTACTGATTATCTTTTCTAAGACAAAAGGAACCAGGTGCAGAAGCAAGGCGTAAGAGTAGACATGGAATGTGACCACTGAAGCACAGCATCACAGAGAGACACTTAAGCCCCCGATGTCTGCGGGCCTCCTGACAGCCGCCAGGCCTTGCCACAAGAGCTTGGAGAAGTGAGTTTTCTCCAAACTTCCCCAGGAAGGAGACGCCTCGGCCATCTTGGACGTCTCCTTCCCTAGCTGGCTAAACAGCGGGTGCTTTCACAGCGCTGGCGCTGCCACACAGTCGAGATGCCCTCCAGCAGCCCTTATGTGGGCGTGACAGAGGGCTCAGAGCGTCTTGCCTTAGTGTCATTCATTTCACAATGTCACCCCAGGTACACACTTCCGACCTGAGAGGCATTAGTAAAGGAATTAAGATCGCTGGGTGCGGTGGCTCACGCCTGTAATCCCTGCACCATGGGAGGCCGAGGCAGGCAGATCACGAGGTCAAGAGATCGAGACCATCCTGGCCAACATGGTGAAACCCTGTCTCTACTAAAATACAAAAATTAGCTGGGCATGGTGGCGTGCGTCTGTAGTCCCAGCTACTCGGGAGGCTGAGGCAGGAGAATTGCTTGAACCCGAGAGGCAGAGGTTGCAGTCAGCCGAGATTGCACGACAGAGCAAGACTATGTCTCAAAAAAAAAAAAAAGGAATTAAGATCACTTATGAATAACTAAGATCACATATGAATAACTAATAACTACTAGGGTCATATTTCCAGTTACTTTCTTCGTTATTTATACGGAAATAGGCTGAGGCTTTCGGCTCCTGCCTCCGCACTTACCGGGTCTTTTCCCTACATGACCCCTCCGTGGGCACACACGGCCTCTCCCGCCCAGACTCTCATCCCCACTGAGGTGTGGCGCAGGCGCCTGTCCTCACCTGGGCTTCAGGTTCCTGGAAGTACCACAGAACCTGGAGCCACCAGCCCGATTCCAGCCTCTGCGGCCCTCCCACCCTTCTCCCTAGCTTTTTCATACAGAATTCTTCCTGGAGTCCTCAAAGCCCTCCCTCTGCCCAGCTCGCTACCCCAACCCACTCTCTTCACCACCTGGAAATGGACTCCCTTTTCAGCATGCTGCCTCCTCATCCTACTTCCCATCATCTTTTGTTGTTTAATTTTTAAGCATGAAAATGTTCAAACCCACATTCAAAACACATTGTCAGACAGACAATGATGAATACTTGTCCTGTGCCATCCTCCCCAGAGGGGGCATTCTCTGAAATTGGTTTGTATCATCTCTCTGCGTATTTTCACAGTGTTTGTATCTATAGACACTTCCAAGAACAACACACAACCATTTTTTTTTCAGTTTACATTGACGCCATCATACAGAACAAAACCCTTTACAACTTGCTTTTATAGCTCAACTTTTTTTAAAAGAGTTGGAGTCTTGCTCTGTCACCCAGGCTGGAGTGCAGTGACACAGTCCTAGCTCACTGCAGCCTCAACCTCCCAGATTCAAGCAATCCTCCCGCCTCAACCTCCCAAGTAACTGGGACTAAATGCAGGCACATGCCCTCTGCCCTGCCAGCTTCAGCCTTATTCTCAAGGTGTATTCCAGTTGACCTGACTGGTTTTAATCCCTGTGTAGCATTACCATCAAGGAATAATCAGCTCTGGCTCCTCTCCTTCCTTCAGCTACAACCCTTTGCACCTGCTCCCAGAGCCCCGAGTCCTGGTCTCTCCACCTGCAAAACCTTCCCCGCCCTCCCTGAGGGCTGCTGGCCTCCTCCCAGGACTCTGCAGCAGCTTCCAGCACTTGAAGAAGAGCTACAGCTGATTATTCACTGGAGGTAATCAATGCTGGGATGAAAACACTTCTTACGCACATGCACATATTTAAAATGTTTTGAATGCTTTTAGAGCTCCATTTCATCATGGAAGAAATAGGGTAGCGCTGCCAACTTGGAAAACAGAGGGGAGGAAAGCACCTCTCAGGCCTAGGGCCGGCCCCACATGGCTGTCTCACCCCCACTGAAGGCAGCTACCTGGCCTGCAAGCCATTCATGTTTGTGCTGCCTCTCCAACCAGCCAGGGGTTCCTGGGGGGGTCTCTGTCTCTCTGGGACACCCAGAGGTGGAGAGGGAGGAACAGGAGGAGACAAGAGAAGATGGAGCAGAAAGCTCTCTCCAGAACTTGGCTGTGACGGGGCAGAGGCTAAGAGAGCCTTTGGTTTGTTTTTTAACAACAGACTCCTGAGTGTGTCTTAAGTCCAAAGAGCAGGGCTCTGTGAGGGAAAGAGGGAAGAGCTGCAGCGGGCGGGGGTGGGGGAGGGCCTCCACGGGCAGGAGCGGGCTGGCACTGCCCCCAGCCAAGCCGCAGGCCTCCGGCCTCATGCCCCTTGCCTGGGCCTTCCACCTGCTTCTCCATTCATCTGGGAAGATGTTCCCTGCCTCCTTTCCACCTTGCCACAACCCATTCACACGCCCCAGAGCCCCTTAATCACTCTCACTTTCTTCCTTCCTCATCCAGGGTGCTGTCTGCCCACACCCCTGCTGTGAGCCTGTGAGCTCAGAGACTGCCTCTGCTTCTGAGTACACACAGCCTCAGTACCAAGCAGCTACCTGGTCCACAGGCACACCACCTTCCCCTCAGCGTGGATTTTCTGTGAGGCCTGCGGTGGGGACAGTCTCAGGTGTGGGGACAGCCACTGCCTTGAAATCCAGCTGGCACCTTGGCCCAGCACCTGAGTCACAGGTGGGCCCCAGCCCTGGGTCAGGGGGTGGCGAGTCATGGTACCCACCGGTCTGAGAATGGGTGCAGAAAGGTGAGCTGCCCCTTTAATTTCTTCCCAGGCAAAGCCTCCAGACAACAAAAACAACATTTTAATTTAAATTCTGATTCCACATTCATTCACAGAGCAGCTCTGAGCAGGGGTTTCATTAAAGGCTTTAACAGATTTTATAGGACTTGTCACATCAGGAAAGGTGATGGAGCAAATGCATTTTCTCTGCTTCTAGGATTTCAACAACGGCTGAAAAAACAAACTTACCATGAAAATGCAGGGCAGTCCAGCCTTGTGCAGACAAAGGAGAAATAAGCCTCACTCAGGCAAACAGTGCTGGCGACCCTCTCTCTCTCCCTCCACCACAGGAAACAAAGGAAAGACAGGGCCCAGAGTGGACAGAGGCTTTTTCCCTAGGTCAGGGAAACCTGAGGTCTCAGGGCCCACATCCCAGCGCTGCCTGGAAGAAGAGGTCCAGCACCTCACAGTGGGTGGCCTCTGTCCACAGCTCCCTCAGTCTGGGGCAGGGCAAGCTGTCTGCACTCTGATTTGGCTTCTTTTCTTGAGCCCTAGGACACAGGGGACAACTGCCTATCCACTTTCCCCCCTCAGAAACACGGACATATCAGCAGGGTGACCTGTGCGTCCCAGTTGGCCCAGATGGTGCTAGTTTTAAAACTGAGAGTCCTGGAAACCCCTTCATTTGGGCAATCCGGGATGGGGGACCTTACCTGCTGGGGATTTCCTGGTCAGGCTGTTCCCAAGTGCCTCAACTTAACCCTAATCCTACCCCTAACCCAAATTCAACTCACCACTGGTAGAACCGTTCTCTGTCCGGGACTACCTCTGCCTGGCCAGGGTGTTCAAGGCCTTGGTGGTTGAGGGGTTCCTGTGGATCCCCGGCCCCGGCCTGCCTGAAGGTCGAACAGCACTTGCCTTCATCAGTGCCCACCTGGCCTCTGTCCACCATCTCTCTCTGCTCTGCTGTCAAGGACTCCCCCACCCCTGGCCTTCTGCAAGATGCCTCAAGAGAAACATCCATGGCTCCCCTGGGCTCCCTACCCCAGTCACAGGGTGTGGAGGCCACTCCCTCTGAACGCCACACCCCACACTGACCATGCCCTGCCTGCGCCCCCAACACCAGAATTCCTGCAGGACGATGGCCAAGCCACACTCACTGGGCGAGCTGCACTGGCCCAAACACCTGTTCCCTCTCCACAGGGGCCCCTCCTACCCGGGTACAGACTTTCTAACAGTCAGAGCAAGTGTTTAGGGAACCATCAAAACAGGGCAAAACAACTGTTTTAAGAATTTAGCATATTTTTAAGTGTCTTAAGTAGTCGACCTCAGGAAAACCTGCAATGTTTTAGACTTTCTTACACCGATTTTATGATTTAATGTTGTTTTTAATGCTTAAAAAAAATTTTTTTTTGAGAGCCTCGCTGTCACACAGGCTGGAGTCCAGTGGGGTGATCTCGGCTCACTGCAACCTCCGCCTCCCAGGTTCAAGCAATATTCTTGCCTGAGCCTCCCAAGTAGGTGGGACTACAGGCACATGCCACCACGTGTGGCTAATTTTTGTATTTTTAGTAGAGACGGGATCTCACCATGTTGGCCAGGCTGGTCTTGAACTCCTGACCTCAGGTGATCCATCCACCTCAGCCTCCCAAAGTGCTAGGATTACAGGCATGAGCCACTGCACCCGGCCAATGCTTTAAAATTTTATGTCGGGCTGGGCTCAGTGGCTCACACCTGTAATCCCAGCACCTTGGGAGGCCAAGGCATACGGATTGCCTGAGGTCAGGAGTTCGAGACCAGCCTGGCCAACATAGTGAAACCCTGTCTCTACTAAAAACACAAAAATTAGCCAGGTGTGGTGGTGGGCACCTGTAATCCCAGCTACTTGGGAGGCTGAGGCACGGAATCATTTGAACCCAGGAGGCAGAGGTTGCAGTGAGCCGAGATTGCACCTGGGTGACAGAGTGAGACTTTTTGGCAGGGGCTGAACACATGTGCTTAGTTCTGTGCCACGTGAATAGCTGAATGCAGGGCAGCGCATCTGGCTCGGGACAAATCTCTCTGCTGTGCTTATGAGACGATGAGGCCTCTGCCCACCCAGTGGAGGGTGAATTCCCCAAAAGTAGAGACAGGCTGGTCTTCATCGTGAGACTTCCCAGAGGCAGCAGCACCACTTAGCAGAAAGGAGCCTGAGGCCTAGAGTCAGCCAGTCCCACGTTCGAATCCCAACTCGGTGTGGCTGTGGGCAGGTGACTTAACCATTCTGAAACCCAGTCTCCTAATCTAGAGAGCAGGGTTGTTGTGAGCATTAAATGAGCTTGTGAAGGTAAACACAAGGGACCTACACACAGTAGGTGCTCGTTAAGAATAACCCCTCGTGTCTGAATCCTCGTGGCCTTGTCCCAGGATGTGGCAAGAGCAGGGCTTCACCCGAGTGCACCGAATGAATGAATGAATGGCAGCACAGTGCCCGTGCACACCAACAGCCTCCCCGGCCCTCCCCACCCCGCAGACCATGCCCCATCTATCTCAGCATCCCAGCATCACCTGACCCCCCACCCTCACCCCAAAACACTGACATTGAGAGGTCCATAGAGCTCCTCATAAACAACCCCAGGTCACCAGGGCAAATCACAGCCTGTCCAGACCAGCTTGTGGTCGGCTCACTCCACACTGGCCCTGCCCTGAGGCCTCCACCAGGCCCAGACCTGAGCCCTTCAACACCCCCCACACACACTGTGCCCTGGAGGCTGCCCAGGTGCCCTAGGGAGCTCTGGAAGTGCCCATTCCCTGGGTCAGTGGTGGTTGGTTGAGTAGAAGAGTCACATCTGGTAGAGCTCTTCCTACTGTCCTGTGCTGCCCTGTCCAGCATCTGGCCCACCCACTTTCCACTTTTGTGACCTGTAGGGCCACCTGTGGGCTGTCTGAGTCCGGCTGCTGGGTGGGGTTGGCCTGCAGGGAGCCAGCTGGGAGTGGGTGTTTGTTCCCACAGCCCTCCCTGCAGGCGGGTGGGAGGAGGGAGACGCAGTCTGGAGACCCTGGGGGGTTAACTTGAAACTTCAGGGAGCACCAGGGTCCCCCAAGACCCTGTTAAAACCTCACAGGGTGCACCATGGCCAAGTTCTGTGTGGCCCAGGGCTCGCTGTGAGGGTCCACTGGGCCATACCCACATGGTCAGTGTATTTGCTGTGCTTTGATTTAAAAATAAGTAAAGACATAAATACATAAATAACCAAGTATCCAGCCCCTCCCTGAGCTGCCTGGGGGTCCGGTCGGGTCTGCTGAAGCAAGCAGGAGAGGGCCCTTCCCAAAGTGGCTGTGGACCAAGACCCAAGGTCAAGTCCCAGGAGCCCAAGGAGCAAACACAGCCCAGAGGGCCATGAGGGTGGACAGTGAAGGGGGGTCTCTACAGGATAAGAGAGGGGCCAGGACAAGCCTGACACAGGACAGATGTGACCCCACCAGGACCCCTAAACCTGGGCTCAGCATGCAGTTTCAGGCCCATTAAGGGCTGCCCAGCCCCTCCTGGCCAACCTGCAAGAGCCTGCAGCCCTGAGAACAACTGTCCACAGCCCAGCAGCCATCCTCATCTTACCTCCTGCCCAGCCCAGAGTGCATGCCCAGTAAACAGAGCAGCACAGTGCCAGTGTGGCCACCATGGCCCGTATCTGCTTCCCAGGGCAATACTGCAGGCCGGCCACACTGGGCGCATCCACCCCCAGGGGACACCCACGCTGGGCGCGTCCAACCCCAGGGGGCACCCACGCTGGGCGCGTCCACCCCTAGAGGGCACCCATGCTGGGCGTGTCCACCCCCGAGTGGTCAGTACTCCAGGTCCTCCTGCCACACACGCACATGCCTGGAGCCAGGACTGCCAGTGGCCTTTTCCACTGCCCCTGTGGCCGAACAATGGTCCAGGACAAACCCACCAAATTCCACTTCAACATCCGGCACAGCCTTTGACACAACCTCTTGTTCTTCCCGAGCGACCCCTGCCAGGAGGCCCAGAGGCCCCACTGGGATCCCCTGAAGAGGGCGTGCCTCTGTCACACTCACTCTGTTTTCGGTTCTCAGGCCCAGGGGTTAAAACCAACATAGGTTAAATAAAACCTCTGGCATGAGGGTCATAATTCTGTCTTCAAAAAAGTGTGCTTTAACCTTTCCCAGGATTAGGGCTTTTTTTAAAAAAAAAAAAAAACAAGCCTCCCCCTTCCTTTAGGAAAACAGTTCGAAGGCTCTCAGTGCCCCAACACCACCTTCCACGCTCCCGGGACATGCACGCCTGTGGTCCACAGGCTTCTGCCTGTGGTTTCCTCTGTTTGGAGCCGCTCCTTCCACGCACACTGCATGGGTCTCCTGGGGCTGCCATACTAAAGGACCACAGACTGACTGGCCTAAACAACAGAAATTCACTCTCTCTAGTTCTGGAGGCAGGTGTTGGCAGGGCTGGACTCTGTCCGAAGACTCCAGGGATGACCCTCCCTCACCTCCTCCAGCTTCTGGCAGTTGCTGGCAACCCTGATGCTCCCTGGCTCACAGACGCATCCCTCCAGCCTCCACCACCTCTGTCTTCACACAGCACTCTCCCCTGCACCTTCTGTGTCCATGTCCAAATGTCTCTCTTCTTATAAGGCCACCCTGGTCCACCATGGCCCCAAATTGACTAATTAAATCTGCAAAGACCCTACTTTCAAACAAAGTCACACTCACAGGTGCTGGAGGTTGAGACTCTGATATCTCTTTTAGGAGACACAACTCAACCCCCAACACTAATGAGTGAAGCAGCCTGTTGAGAGTCAGAGCCCAGTTCCAAGGAGGACCTAAACCACCACCGACAATCCAGGGTGCTGAGATCACATAGAACAGGCCAATATCCACAAAACAGTCATCTACTTCATTCCTCTGGACAAAACTCCTTTGCAGTTCAATGAGCAAGCACAGTTTGCATTACTATCCGTGTTCTGCAATGGTCCCACCCAAAGGGCTGCTCTGGCTCTGGCCTCTCAGCTCTGGCTAAGCAGCCTCCACCCTCTCCAACCTTTGGCCTCCAAGTGTCCCCAAGTCCCCGGGATGTTCCCCATCCCCAGCTTGGCTGGGCCCCACCGGCCTGGATCTTCCCACATGTGTGGTGATGGAGGAGGCTCAGAGGGGTCTGTGGGATGGAACTTAAAAGACCTCAAGTGTTCAAACTAATCTGGGCCCCAAGGAGGCCGCCTGAGGCCTCAGCTGCTTCCCAGTGGAGCAGGCAGAGCATGGAGCTCCGATCACTGCACCCGTGGTCGTGCCGTGTGTCTCAAACAGGAGAGGAGCCAGTGGAGAGGTGTCTGGGCAGGTGCCTGGAGCCAGGAGGGACAGTAGATGAGGGAGGTGTAACACACCAGGCAGGAGCCCAGGGGTGGCCAGACGGGCCAGGACCATGCCGGGGCCAACGCAGCACAAAGGGCTCCAGGAGTGGACTTTGGGGACAGCCAGAGGGGCTTTGGGGACCTGACGTTTCTATGTGATCTGACTGGAGGTGTCATCCCTGGAGTGTGGGGACAAGACCAGCCTGGGCAACATGATGAGACCTCGTCTCTACTAAAAATTAAAAATTGGCCAGGTGTGGTGGCACACACTTCTGGTCCCAGGTACTTAGAAGGCTGAGATAGGAAGATCACTTTGCCGGGAGGTTGAGGCTACAGTGAGCCTGATGTGACCCACTGCACTCCTGCCTGGGCAACAGAGCAAGACTCTGTGTCCAAAAAGAAAAGAATGCCCATTTTACAGAACTCTTTGAGAAAACTGCAGAACAGGAACTGTCTCCCAACTCATTTGCTGAGGCCAGCTCTACTCTGATACCATAAGCACCACAAGAAAAGAAGTTACAGACCAATATCCCTCATGAACATAGATGAAAAATTATTAACAAAATTTGAGTAAATCAAAATCCGACAATATATAAAAAGAATACTATAATATCACCAAGCAGGGTTTTTTCCAGAATGCAAGGATAGTTTAACAAAATCAATGTGATTCATTATATTAACAGACTAAAAAAGGAAAACTCATGATTATCATAATCAATGCAGTAAAGGCATTTGACAAAATCTAACACTCACTCCTCATAAAGACTCTCAGCAAACTAGGAATAGGAAGAATGCCTCAGCCGGATATTAAAAACCCAAGTTAGATCATAATCCATACATCATGGCAACAGGTGGATGTTGCCCCTCAGAGCAAGACTGAGGCAAGGATGCTCGCTTCAACTCCACACTATACTGGACACTCTAACCAAACCAATAAGGCAATAAAAAATAAAAGGTGTCCAGATTAGAAAGGAAAATTGCCTAATTCATGACATAGTCCTCTGTGTAGAAAGGTGGGTACAAGCTACAAAAAAGGTACTAGAACTAATAAGCCACTTCAGCAAAGTTCCAGGATACAAAATTAATACACAAAAATCTATGGGATTTCTATATCCAAGGAACAAACAATCAAATGAAAGTTTTTAAAAATAATGCTATTAGGCTGGGCGCTGTGGCTCACGCCTGTAATCCCAGCACTTCGGGAGGCTGAAGCAGGTGGATCACGAGGTCAGGAGTTCAAGACCAGCCTGGTCAAGATGGTGAAACCCTGTCTCTACTAAAAACACAAAAATTAGCCAGGCATGGTGGTGGGTGCCTGTAATCCCAGCTACTTGGGAGGCTGAGGCAGGGAATTGCTTGAACCTGGGAGGCAGAGGTTGTAGTGAGCCAAGATTATGCCACTGCACTCCAGCCTTGGCAACAGAGCGAGACTCTGTCTCACAAAATGATAATAATGCTATTTATAATAGTATCAAAAAATATGAAATACCTAGAAACAAAACTGACAGAAGCTGTGCAAGAACTGTACATTAAAAACTGTAAAACTGCTAAGAAAAAGAAGATGTAAATAAGAATTATGCTGTGTTCATGGATGAGAAGACTCAATATGTCAATACTACCCAAACTGATCCATAGATTTAGTGCAATTAAAATTGCAAGAGGCTTTTTTGTGGAAATTAACAATCTGATCCTAAAATTTGCATAAAAATTTCCAAAGAAACTAGAAACACCTAAACAACTTTGAAAAACAAAGGTAGAGGACTCAGGTACGACCTCAAAACATAGTATAAAGCTATAGTAATCAATACAGTGTAGTATTTGACCCAGGCACGGTGGCTCACACCTGTAATCCCAACACTTTGGGAGGCTGAGGTGGGTGGATCAGTTGATGTCAGGAGTTCAAGACCAGCCTGACCAACATGGTAAAACACCGTCTCTACCAAAAATACAAAAAAAGGTTAGCCAGGCATGGTGGCACACACCTATATTCCCAGGTACTCTGGAGGCTAAGGCACGAGAATCACTTGAACCTGGCAGGCAGAGGTTGCAGTGAGATGAGATTGCACTACTACACTCCAGCCTGGGTGATAAAGTGAGACGCTGTCAAAAAAAAAAAAAAAAAAGGAAAAAGGAAAGAAGGCTGGGCGCAGTGGCTCACACCTGTAATCCCAACACTTTGGGAGGCTGAGGCAGGCAGATCTCAAGATCAGGAGTTCGAGACCAGCCTGGCCAACATAGTGAAACCCCATCTCTACTAAAAATACAAAAATTAGCCAGGCACAGTGGCAGGCGCCTGTAATCCCAGCTACTCGGGAGGCTGAGGCAGGAGAATTGCTTGAACCTGGGAGGCGGAGGTTGCAGGGAGGCGGAGGTTGCAGTGAGCCAAGATCACACCACTGCACTCCAGCCTGGGCGACAGAGCAAGACTGTCTCAGAAAAAAAAAAAAAAGAAAGAAAGAAAAGAAATATTGGCCTGGCACAGTGGCTCATGCCTGTAAACCCAACACTTTGGGAGACTGAGGCAGTGGATCAACTGAGGTCAGGAGTTCAAGACCAGCCTGACCAACATGGAGAAACTCTGTCTCTACTAAAAGTACAGTATTAACCGGGTGTGGTGGCACAGGCCTGTAGTCCCAGCTACTTGGGAAGCTGAGCCAGTAGAATCACTTGAACCCAGGAGGCAGAGGTTGCAGTGAGCCGAGATCACGCCACTGCACTCCAGCCTGGTGACAGAGCAAGACTTCATCTTAAAAAGAAAAAAAAAAGAAATGTCATTTTTTTAAAAAAGACAGTGTGGTATTTGCATCAAGACAGAGAGATCAATAGAACAAATTAGAGAGACCAGAAATAGACCCACAGATATGAGCAACTGATTTTCAACAAAGGTGCAAAGGCAATTTAATAGACAAAGGCTAGTTTTGTTTTCAATAAATGATGGTAAAACAGTTGGGTAGCCATATGCAAAAAAATAAACTTTGATCCATACCTTGTACTATATAAAAATATTGTCAATATGGATCATAAATTTAAATGTAAAACCTAAAATTCTAAAACTTCCATAAGAGGACATAGGAGAAAACCTTTGCAAACTAGATCAGGCAAAGCATTATTAGATAGGTTATCAAAAACCTAATTCATCAAATAAGTAAGTGGTTTCATCAAAATTAAGAACTTCTGCTCTTCAAAAGACACTGCTAAGAAAATGAAAAGACAAGCCCAAGGCTGTAAGAAAATTTTTGCAAATCACATATTTAATAAAGGACTTGTATCCAGAATGTATCAGGAACTCTCAAAACTCAGCAGCATTAATGGGAAAAACCAGACTCTGTAAAATCCTTTAAAGAGGTTTATTCTGAGTCACTATGAGTGACCATGGCCTGGAGAATGCAGTTTCCAGAGGTCCTGAGCAAGTGCCCATGGCAGTCGGAGCACACTTTGTTTTCATACACTTTAGAGAGGCAGGAGTCACAGGGAAAGACACAAATCGATACATGGAAGGCAGACACTGGTTTGGCCCAAAAAGGCGAGATATCTTGAAGCAGGGGCATACAGGTTATAGATGGATTCAGAGATTCTTTGATTTGCAACTGGTTAAAGGAGTAAAGTTTAATCTAAAAATTTGGAGTCAGCAGAAAGGAACATTTTGAGTTAAGACGTAAGCCTATTAATCCGTGGGGGTGTGTGACTTACCCTTGTCTGGCACAGTCTTAGGTCCTGTTTATAATTTGATGTCTGTCACAAAGAGCTGGTTTTGCTGGTCTTATGAATTCTATTTTAACATTAATGCTTGAGGTGTACGATGAGATGTGTCCCTTCCCATTACGGCCCACAATTCGGTTTCTAAGGTTTTCTGGGGTCCCCTTGGCCAAGAAGGATTTGTTCAGGTGGTAGCGGCCTTAGGATTTTATTTTTAGTTTAATAATGGACAGGCCGGGTGCAGTGGCTCACACCTGTAATCCCGACACTTTGAGAGGCTGAGGTAGGAGGATCACTTGAGCCCAGGAGGTCAAGACTGCAGTGAACAATGACTGTACCACTGTGCTCTAGCCTGGGCCACAGGAGATCCCGACGCTAAAAACAGAAAAATAAAGTAAGTAAAATGTTTAAAGTAGAATAGGCCAGGCACGGTGGCTCACACCTGTAATCCCAGCACTTTGGGAGGCCAAAGCAAGCAGATCACCTGAGGTCAGGGGATCAATACCAGCCTGACCAACATGTGAATCCCCAGCTCTACTAAAAACACAAGGATGAGCTGGGCGTGGCAGCGCCTGCGGTCCCAGCTACGCGGGAGGCCGAGGCAGAAGAATCTGTGAACCCAGGAGGCGGAGGCTGCAGTAGCCGAGATGGAGCCACTGCACTCCAGCCTGGGCGGCAGAGCACGACTCTGCCTCATAAAATAAAAAAGGAAAAGAAAAAGTAAACTAAAGCAAAGCAGCCACTTGCGGACTTGGCGGTCACACCCGTACCCGGCTTCGCTGAACGCCCTGCGCCTTCCTAATCTGCGGGACTTCGGGAGGTCACCTGAACCAACCAATCAGGGCCCAACCGTATCAACCAATCAGAGCTCAATTGTATCCACCAGTCAGAGCTCAATTGTACCCACCAATCAGAGCTCAACAGCGCCAACAAATCAGAACTAAGTTTCAGTTTTTCCTATACAGACCTGACTAAGAGCCCGGGAAACGGGTCCCTTTTGCTGTAAAACCTGAGCCTTCCTGTCGCTCTCCAGAAAGCACCTTCATTTTACACCAGAGGCTGCATCTTCTCGGTTTGCGAACTCTTCACTGAAATAAAGTCTCTTTCCTCTAAATTCCTGTGGTTCACAAAGGAAGGAACTATTGATACGTGAATTATCAGTTTCCCTTCCTGCTGAGTGAAAAGAGCCAAAGAAAGAGTACTTGTGGTCCAATTTCATTTATATAAAAATCCGTGTTTGGAGGTGGGGGAGACATGGCAAAGACACAGGAAATGTCGGATGTCCAGCACCTGGACTGTGGTGATGGTGGTTTCACGAACATACACGCAGGTGTCCACCTTAAATACATTATTATACGTCAATTAGAGCTCCAGACAGCTGTTGAGAAAAAAAGATTTACGTCGTGGAAAGTGGATGGTCCCAGGGGGCTCCCCACTACCTTCCTGCTCAAAATTCCACCTCAGAACCTGTTTCCCAGGAACTTGACCACAGCAAGGAGCAAGCCCACGTGAGGCCGAATGCCACAGCAGTCAGGACTCCAGTAAGGGGAAGTGGAGGCTCGGAGAGGAGTGGCCAGATATGGGCGGAGTCAAACACAAACCCAGGCCAGGAGCTGTCTGAGCTGCAGTCCCATGGCTGCCCCTGCCCGCCTCTGCTGTGTAAGGAGACTGTTGGTCATTTCACCCCAAAATGCACCCTGTGGGGTGAGAGGGGATCTGCCCTGAAGCCAGGTATGGGGTGCTTGAAGGCAGCCCAACCCTGCCCTGTGGCCGCGTTGACAGGACCCTCAAGGCCCACCATGGAACCACCGAAGCCTGTCCAGGGGCTGCCGGAACAAGCCACAGCCAGCGCTGTTCAGCAGCAGGAGAGGGGCCTGCCACAGACCAACCACCAAGGCCAGGTGGTGGGAGCCACAAGCAGTGGCCAGAGTTTGGCTGGGAAGGGTCTCTTCCCAGATGAGGTAAGGCTGTGGCTCTGGGCAGGCAAATCATAGGTGGCTCTCAGCCCCTGCCCTCATGCCCCCTGCCTTCTCCAGCCACCTTCCCTGGGCTCAAGGCTCTGGCCGTGCTCACAGTGAATGGTAGAGATGAACACAGCATTCATTCAGCTCATCCTACAGAGAGCTTATCAATTCTCACTATGCCCTGAGGAGCTGGGACTGTCATCACCCTCTTTCCTTTACAGTGACCCAGCCTCTATCCCAGCGCCTCACCCAGGAAAAAGAAAAATAAAATTACCCAGCCTCAGATATTTCTTCATAGCAACACAAAACTAAGGCAGTGTTGGTGCCCAACCCAGACTAAGCACGTCAGAGCCTGGGCATGAGGGTGGAGCCAGCTCCTGTGAGCTCCTGAAGCACCCTGAGGATTCGACCGCACATCCAGGGTAGTCCAGACAAAAATGCTCTTTATACCATTAGCACACAGAGTTGTTTTTCTTGTTGTTTAAACTCAGTGGCAAGAACAGCACACAAGAGTTTTAACAGAAGTTTTACTTTTCACCATTAAGAATATTTACCTACTATTGAAATCTATGTACACACATTTACCCTGAGTTTAATTTGCTGTGTAAAATTGACTTGGTTCTTTTACAAATTGCTGACAAGCTGAGGTTGGGGCCGCCACAAAACAAGTCTCTAGCATGACAAAGATCACAGGTGTGCGTTTGGGTCTCTCAGTACCAGAATGGAGCTCCTTGTGGGCAGGGGCTGGCTCAGCCCTTGTCTTAGTGTTTCCTGTTGCTTATAACAGAAACTGGGTGATTTAAAAGAAACAAAATATATTTATGTGTCTGAAACTGGGTAATTGAAAGCAACAAAATGTATTTCTTACAGTTCTGGGGGCTGGGAAGTCCAAGGTCAATGGGCCACATCTGGTGATGCTTTCTTGCTGGTGGCAATCCCCTGCAAGTTCCCAGGGCAGTGCCGGGCGGCGCGTGGTGAGGGGCTGAGCATGCTGGCTTAGGTCTCTCTCTCCTTGTAAAGCCGCCAACCCCACTCCTATGATAACCCATTAATCCATAAATAAATTTATCCATTCATGAGGGCAGAGCTCTTGTGACTCAATCACCTCTTAAAGCCCCCCCCCAATACTGCCACATTGGGGATTAGTTTCAACTTGTGTTTTGGAGGGGACAGATACTCAAACCACACAGAGATAGTGCCTGCCTGTTCCCATGCCCGCTCGAAAATGAGTGCTGAGCAAGCCACAGGGGCCCTGTCACTACACCCGACGCTCCAGCACTGAGGCCCCCCTGGTGCACCCAGCCTATTCAGGAAGGGGCAGAGGGTCGTGGGCAGGGTTACAGGAAACCACGCCAGCCCTCACCCCTACCCTACCGACCGTTCCCTTTTCCTCTACAGCAGTTCTGGGAACTGGCCACTGGGGGGCAGGGCTGGTCTGCATCACACAGAACCTGGCTCAGCCGGAACCGGAGGAAGGGCCCTGTTCCTCCCGGAGCCAAGGGAAAACGGTGGCCTCTGTGTGGCTCAGCAGAGCAGTCCAGGAGGCCTCCCAGAACAGGAGGGCTTCAAAGTGCTTCCCCTCCACGGCAGAGCCAGCGCTGGCCTGCTGCCCTGCCAATGTTTTGCCCAGGTTAAGAATCAATCTCTCTCTCTCTCTCTCTCTCTCTCTCTCTCTCTCTCTCTCCACCTCCCCTCCCCCGTTCTCCTGGCCTGTGACCTGGAGCTCTCTGCCTGCCCCTCACCAGCCTCCTGTCCTACTCACGCCCGACTTGAGGTCAGTGTTCCCTCCGAGCACCCACCTGAGCTGCCCTGGCCCAAGGCTGAAACCCCAGGCCAGGTCCAGAGCAGCATGGGCAGGGGGGACCTCAGACGGGGCCCCTCCGCACTGCTCACCGGCCGACAGGCGCAAGCAGCAGCCAAGCCCTCAGCCTGCATTGTTTCACCCCAAACCTCTTCAAACACCGAGGCAGAAAAATTATGCTCCCTATTTGACAAGTGAGGAAATAGGGGCTCAGAGAGGTTGAGTAACTCACCCTGGGCCACACAGCAAGAAAAAAGCCAATCCCAGACCTCCTGGCCTCCACCTGGTCTGCTCCCTCAGGAGACTGTCCAGGCCACAATGGCCGGTCAGGTCTGGAGCACAGGTCCACAGGCTCTTTACCCAGATTCACTGCAACAGGCCCCTGGCCACATGCCATGAGCACAGCTTGTGCAGTGGTGCCATCTCTGGCCCAGTCACAGGCAGCACCCCAGGGGCCCCATGTGCCTTTGGGGTACACTCAAGTGGGTGGGCAAGAGGGGCCTAGAGCTCCTCCTCAGTCTCCTTTGTCCTGAGTGAGCAGGGCTGCACTCACCTCTCCCTGAGCAGCCATACATGTGGATGGACTCTCTACAGGCAGGAAACATCCCCCAGGTGACAAGCAGCAAGTATGAGGTCTACCTGGTGAGAGTGTGAGCTCCTCATACTCGACACTACGAGAGCCCCTGGAGAGGACACCACAGGCTCTGGGAAGCTCCATGAGGAAGCTGAGTGCCCCGTTGCTCTAGGTTAGCAAGCACACTCCAGGGAAACTCCATCAGAGTCTCCTGTTCTCATCTGCTAAATGGGATGATGGTAGTACTGCCCCTGGGTCATTGTGGGGACAAAACGAAACACAGATGTGTTTTTAGCTGTCAGCACCTGGCACAGAGGAGGCACTCAGAACCAGAGATAGACCAGAAGAAGGCTGAGCTCCTGAGAGTCGGTAAAGGGGAGATGGAAGGAGGTGAGGCAGGATGGAGCCCAGCCATGCTGGAGGATTCTGGCTGTCTTCTGGCCGAGCCCAGGCCCGGCCCCTCCCGCATCAGGGTGGCCCATTCCCAGCACAGCCTCTCCTGGAGGGAGTGCCCTCATGAATTCCCCCCAGGTAGACCCTACTGATAAGCAGTTTGTCCAGGACCAAGAGATTTTCTGGGATGTGGGACATTCAGCACTAAAACCTGGACAGTCCCAGGCAAACCCAGACTGTTGGTCACCCTTCCTGCAGAGGGGACGTAGGAGGTCACAAGGTCACCAGGCTGAGGCTCCTGAGAGGGCACAGCCAAGATGGACACCAAGTCCTGTGCTCACAGTGTCCTCACCCGGCTGCAACGGCTTCTGGAGCAAGGCCATGACTTGCCATACATGTGAGCGGTGGGGTCTGCCCCGGGCTGTGACTCCCCCACTCAGACTGGGCAGAGACACTCAGTCTCCCCCAGCAGAGGGTGGCTCCTCAGCCTTCAGGGAGAGGCCCGGGAAAGACGAACCCCAGGGTCCAGTGCAGGGTTCAGCCCTGCAGGGCCTAGTGGGTGTTCTTTTGTGTGCAGAGATGACAGATTGCAGGAAAGAAAGAAACAGGACACAGAGATAAGAGAAGAACTCAGCTGGGCTCGGGGGACCACTGCTAACAAAGGGCAGAGTCCAGCAGTGGCCCCGATGCCTGGATATTTATTATATACAAGGCAGGGGGCAGGGTCAGGAGAGTGACTCATCTGACATGATTGGTAGGAGTCAAGCAAATCACATTCTTACAATATGGGGGGCCACGTGGGTATGGTACAGAGGGTCATGTGGGTGCATTACAGAGGGCCCCTCCCTCTCAGGTAGCCGCTGCAAGGAGGGGAGGCACATACGTCAGCATCTCTCTATGCATTTATCATAGCAATCAAAGGCTTTTAGGGTTCCTCTATTCTTACTTCTCACAGCCTCTAAGAATTTACAAGGGGGCATCGGGTGGAAAGTGGAACATGAAGGTGAACGAGGTTGGTACCATTGGAGCACAGCACCACGGAGAGGTGTTTAAGCCCTTGGATGTCTGTGGGGACGGGCCTGGCCAGTGTCAGACGTGTCAGACCTTCCTCAAGAGCCGGCAGAGCTGAGTTTTCTCTGAACTTCCCAGTGAGAGGGAAACTCCCCCTCACGGCCTGCTAAGTAACGGGCGCCTCCCCAGGCGCTGGTGCTACCAAGGCATTTACTCTCACCTCCCAATCACTTCTCACAGTGTCCCTTCAGTTCTGAATTATATTTCACCTGATTATGTCTACACTGTAAGACTAAGATGTTCCTACACTCTGATACTAAAGATTAATAGAAAATAGTGATGTAATAAGATTGATAATATAATTGATTATGTGATTGAATCTAATATCTATTTGGTATCATTGCTATAACTAAGTAATCAGTTATTTATTATGCTGAGACAGATTGTGCCTTCAGTCTCCTGCCATGGCACCTGGGCAACTTTCTTCCCACAACCCAGGGCTGGAGACGAAGCTCGGAAGTTGCACACCACAGACACAGCGCTGCCCAGCCAGCCAGGAGTCCGGGGTATGGTAGAGAGGGGCCATGATGAAGGGCTTGGAGAGGGCTCTGGACACAAGAAGTGAGACCTGACCCTGGTGGGAGGCAACCATCAAGCTGAGGCCTAGAGCCTAGCTGGCATCCCCAAGACTCCTGTGAAGTGGCCATGGCTGACTTCCCACACCTCTGTCCACCTCCTCTATCCCGTCCCCAGGCTTTTCTGAGCTTTGCTCTCCTCCAAGACTGGAGCCATGAAGATCCTCATGCCACGGCCCCTGCAGACCGTCATCTCCCTGCAGGGGACCCCGAGCCTGAGCCCTGGTTCCCCTTGATCTCCACCCAACCTTTTATATGGTGCCTTTGCCTAGCCTGGAGCCCTGGCTTCCTAGGTCTGGCCCAGACCATGCTTTAGACTTCTGCACCAAAGCCACTAAGCTCAACACTGTCACCACTCTTCCAAGGCTGCCATGTTCTTGTAAATCAACCCATAAACACAAGGTGGATGGTGACATGGCCCACGCCATGCCCAGCTTAGAATGGGTTCCCCACTCTCTCAGGCTCGGCCAGGTGAGGGGCAGCATCACCCCAGTGAGCCCAAATTGGCTCAAAATTCCAGAAGCCAAAAAGACAACAGCATGGTGTTAGAATTGTTAGCATCACAGCTGCAAGCACCGTTGAGGTGTTGACGCAGGCCCCATGCCCCCCACCTCCATCCCCAGCTCAGGGTGGCAGCCTGAAGGCCACAGGACCTGGCCGAGGGCATGGCCCCACGTCTTTTACAGACCTGGCCTCATCTCTTGATGACTGAGGCCTGGCTGACTTGGCCTCCTCCATTGATAACTGAGGCCACAGTTGTGGGGGTAGAAGGTGAGGGAGCTGCCCAGTCCTAGATTCAAACCTCTGTCTACCCCCTTGGGTAGCAACGCCATGGTGACCATGGAGCCTGCACAACTGGACTCATTACAGACGCATCTGCTGCAGGACCCACAGGCAGGGCAGAGCCTAGGTCAGCACAGGGGAAGGGCAGATCCAGCTCCTGCCCTTCCCCACTGCAGACCACACTTTGGAGCTGGATACATTCTGAGGTCACAGGCAAGGAAAACTGAGACCTGACAAGGCCACATATGCCACCTTACACCTCACCTGTGCCCCTGCACAGATGTGCCACAGTCACCAACACGAAGGCACACCTGCCCCTGCCCCAGCCCCAGCCTTGAGCCACCCACATGGCTTCTGTACATACCCAGCTCCAGCACTCGGACATCTGCACAGCCACCCAACCTCAGCAAGGGTGCAGTCGCTATGACAACCTCAAGACTTTGAAAAGTTGCTCCCACCAGCTCCGCCTGTCCTTGTAAAAGCCTCCTCCCCCTGCCATCCCTGGGACATCCCTGGGGATGGAGGAGGGAAGCCATCGAAGACCCTGTGTGATGAGCCCAAGCAGTCTCCTCCCTACTGCCCTGGGCTGAGCACACTGGGAGGGGACAGGGTGAACCCAGAACCTGGCACAGGACTCCATGGAGCTCTGTGCAGGCAAGACAGATGTGTGTACTGCAGGGCATGTGACAAACAGGGCCAGGACAGATGGAGAAACTGAGGCCCCTTCTGACTTACAAAGGTTTATTTGCTTCTCAGAGCTGAACCATCATTCACATCTCTTTCCAGCTCAGTTCCTCTGACAAAAACCCCCACCACAGACCTTGCAAATGGAGCCCCTCCCCCTGCCTGGCCAAATGTTCTGGCCCGGAGAGAGCTGCCACAGTAGTAGCAAGAGGGTCCCATCCACAAGCCCTGGACAGAGGTGCCCCCCAGCCCCTGCCAGGTCCCAGCCCAGTCTGGGCCCCCAGCACTGAGCCCAGGGCCTGGCATGCATTGGGGCACATCGGTGTCTGTTACATGGACCAGCAGAGATGCTGGGAGCAAAGAGGTGGAGACGGGAACCAGGCCAGCCAATCAGCAGGAGGGCCCATGGCGGGTTCCCCAGAGCTGAGGATGTCTCCACGCCAGTCCTGGCTGCTGCATCAAAATGTCCAGCTCTGTGCAGAGGGTGGGGATTCAGAGACAGAGGATACAACATGCAATGGCCAGATGCCACCTCTCGGCACTGCCCCCAATACCCCACCCAGCAAAGCTCTTCTGCAGGGTCCTCACAGCTGCACAGATTCACCTTTGGCATCCCCCCATACCACAGTGCACCTGAGATTTCACCACAGCAGGATCCCTGCTCACTGGCCACAGCAAGGTGTGGGTGGTGGATGGTGCCTTTCCAGCCCTGCGGCTGTTGGCTCCTCCTTGATCCTCACCCAGTGACCCTCCCAGGGCTCCTCAAGCAAAGGACAGGGTCAGGAACAGGCTCTCCCAAGTGAGAGGTGCCCCCGGCTCTGAATCTTAAGAGAGAGCCTCAGGGCATGTCCACGGACATGTGAGCAGGAGCGTGTGCAGCCAGCTTGTGAAGCCTCAAATAGGGCACAAAAGTGCGTGGAGTCACGAGTGTGGATGTGTGCAGGTATCACGATGTTAGCCTTGCATGAGCGAACGAGACAGGGTGTGTATGCATGACACGTGGGGGCCAGCTGCCATGAACACGGGGAGTGGAACATGCATGTGTGCACCGGCACCGCGAGGATCAGGGAGGCGAGCGTGTGGCCATGGGGCTCTGGCCTTGCCCTGGCCACTGCCCCTACCTCTGGCATGCGCCCTACCCTGACCCCTCTCCAGCAGGGTCTGGTCTCATGCTGCTACCCAGCCTTCCCCAGCCCAGTTCTAGTCTCTCAACAACCAGCCCAAGAGAGCCCCCGCTCCACCACCCACAAGCAACAGCCGCAGGCAGGACGTAGCAGTGCATGACCCAGATTTGATCTAGAGACAGTCATGCAAAAACGGAGTGCAAGCGTGTGGCCATGTGTGGGAGGCAGGTGTGTATGTGCAGCATCTGTGTGCTTGTGTGTACTTGTGTGCTAAGGTCTGTGTGCTGGAATCTGTGAGCAGGTTGTGTGTGTGTGTGTGTGTGTGTGTGTGTGTGTGTGTCACAGCGGTCATATTCCTGAGTACTGGAATCAGCCAGTCCTCAGGGGTAGCTGAAGCTTCTGCCACAGGCTCAGGGCACCATCCATCCTACGAGCTCAGGATTGGTGCCAGGCAGGTTAGAAGGGAAGGGAACAGGCAAGACCAGAAGCTCCCTCACCCCCAACGGGGCCTGTCATTCCAACCATACTAGCTGCCAGCCTGGGTCTGTTCTCTCCTGTATGGAAGTCCCCAAGGTGAGGGATCCAGAAGGCGGGAGCCTGCCTCACCCAGCCTTTCTCCTCCCACCTTCCCACCCCTCCTCATCTGCCCTCGTGGAGAGCCTGGTCTAAGGTCACCAGGTCTGGCCCCCAGAGAACCCCAGAGCATCCCAGAGCTGCAGCCCCTACCGACCCCCTGCTGCCATGACAACCTCAAGACCACCTCAAAACCAGCCATGTGGGCATGAGCCCCTGTGGAGAGACACGGACTGCCATCCTGCAGGGTCGTCTCCGGGTCAGGAGCCAACGGGACATCAGAAGCCTCCAGATTTGGGCACGGATCAGCTTTTCCGTCTGAAGGACCCCCCAGATTTGGGCACGGATCAGCCTTTCCGTCTGAAGGACCCTTCAGCAAGAATTCATGGCCTGACGAGAAAGCCAGACATACGGTCATTCCCATCAGGTCTCAGACATTCCTGGGCCCTCTTTGGGAGCTCAGGGGGCTCTGCCGCTGCAGGCACCAGTGAAGGGTGTCACAGGACAGACACTCCCACCCACCCAGATGTGTGTCTACATGCACTGACATGCCTGAGTAACCCCTCCCCCAGAGACTCAAAGGTGCCTGCACCTGCCTGCCCACCCTGCCCACGATCTCCAGGAGGCCATGGCTGCTCCCAGCCCTGAGAACAGGATGAGACCTCCTCCAGCCCTCTCCTACATCTCCAGCCACACTGAGATCACCCAGGAACACGCCCCCGAGGCCAGGCACAGTGACACCTCCTCAGTGAAGCCCTCTGGGATTGAGCTTCAAGAGAACACCTGGGGGCTCCTGAGCACAGGGCGGGGCCCTTTCCGGGCCTATTCCTGATTATTGGGGTCTTGGACTGGCCAGGGCGAGGAGAACAGGGAGCAGTCCCCAGTGGGGAACATTGTCCTGGGGGCCGCCCTCCTGTGCTTGGACTGGGGCCTTTGTGGGTGAGCAGGAGGCTGCAAGCACTTTGGTAATTGATTTAAACAACCCTTCCAGCCCCGAGAGGAGACAGGCCTGGGCCCTAGGGAGCAGGCGCCCTCCTTCCTATCTGCGTGTTTCAGTCACGACGGGAGCTTTGCACCAGTCTCCTTGAGACTGCTGCCTACACGTGCCTGGGGCGGCAGGAGGCATGTGGGTAGGGCAGGCACAGCTTCAGCAGATGAGGCTCAGAGATGAGAAGGAGGCCTCGGAGCCACAGCCCAGGAGCCCTGCAAACCCCTGCTGCCAAAGGCCATGGTCAGGGCAGGGGCTGCCACAGGCAGCCAGACTCACACACCATCCTGACCTCCAGCTTCCCGGCTCCCACAGGCCCCTAGGGCAGGACCCCTGCAATGGCCTCTTCCCAACCTGCTCAGGCCTCTGCTCCCCCAACTGTCACCTCCAGAACCTCTGGCCTTAGGACCTGGCCCCAAGGGCCCTCTTTCCCCCAGGGGCCTTGCCCCCCCCCTCCAGGTTTCACCACAAGAGTAGCCTTCTCAGCAAGGCCCAGTGGCCTCCTGCTGCCCCCAGAGCTCCCCTTCCTCCTGCCCCACAGCGCCCTGCACCATTTCATCCACCGCCTGCCTGCCCCACCAAAGGGCCAGCCCCATGAGAGCTGAAATTGTTCCCTTTGCTCTCTGCAGTCCTCCCAAGCAAGTATCTGTGCAGCGCACAAATGACTCAGGGCCTGAGGGGCAGGTATTTGGGAGGCAGCTGAGAAGGACCCAGGCTGCTGCCCTCGTCTAAGGTGCCCATATCTGTGGCCCTGTCTGCACAGAGGGGTCAGGGACTGACTAGAACCCCAAGCCATGACCTCCCCTAGGGACAGTTCGGTGCTGACTGGAGGGGGAGAGAGAGGCCACAGGTGCCCGTGGCATGGTGGGAAACCCTGAATCTAAACAAGAAATGGCCCCTTCCCAGTTTTACAAATAAAGTGTGTTTTCTCTTGGCTTCCTTGGAGAATTCACCTCCCATTCTGAGGGAAACTGGCCCTGAACTGCTTGTCTCTCTGGAGAGAGCTAAGCTGCCCAACTGCCTACTTAGAGAAAGCCAGGCCTGGGCCTCTCACTGTTTTTTGGGGTTTTTTCTTGCAATAGGATCCCACTCTGTCACCCAGGCTGGGTGCAGTGCGCGATCTCGGCTCACTGCAGCCTTGACCTTCCGGGCTCAAGCGCTTCTCCCACCTCAGCCTCCCACGTAGCTGGGACTATAGGCATGCACCACCATACCCAGCTAATCGTTGGTTTTTTGTGGGTTTTGGGGGGGTTTTTTGAGACAGTCTTGCTCTGTCACCCAGGCTGGAGTGCAGTGGCGTGATCTCGGCTCACTGCAACCTCTGCCTCAGCCTCCTGAGTAGCTGGGATTACAGGTGCCCCCCACCATGCCCAGCTAATTTTTGTATTTTTAGTAGAAACAGGATTTCACCATGTTGTCTGGGCTGGTCTTGAACTCCTGACCTCAGGTGATCCGCCCACCTCAGCTTCCCAAAGTGCTGTGATTACAGGCGTGAGCCACCACACCCGGCCTTTTGTTTTTTTTTTGTAGAGATGCAGTTTCACTATGTTGCCTAGACTGGTCTCGAACTCCTGGGCTCAAGCAATCTGCCCACCTTGGTCTACCAAAGTGCTGGGACTACAAGTGTGAGCCACCGCGCCCGGCCCTCTCGCTGGTCTTGATGGCCTAGGCCTCTTTGGAGCACTTACCCTGAAGGGGCACAGCCTCTGCTGAGGCTCATCTTGGAGAGCTGACGGGGGAGAGGGGGCAGGGCAGAGTCCACCTCTCCTACCAGGGCCTGCCTGGCCGGAGATGAGACAGCCAACATGCACGCTCGTGAGTCTGTGTGACTCTGTCTGCTACATGTCTGCATGCGTGTGTAGAGACCGAGTCACAGCGCGCAATGAGGGACAGGCAGAGGGCAGCTGCTGCACCTGGATGAAGTGGCAGTATGGTAAAGCCGGCACAGCTCTGCTTGGATGCTGCGTAGGCTGCCTCGGGGTCCTGGTGCTTCTCCCTGGCCCCTGCCCTGGGGGTACGATGTCTTTGGGCTAAGCCATGCATAAATGTAGGGCTGCTCCTCCTTCAGGTCCCTGCAAAACCCCCACACACAGGCCCACAAAATGCTCAGATGCACACAGACTGGCACCATCCCCCCCTCACCCCAGCACCCCAGACAGAGGATGTGCTCTGTCTATAGCCTTGCTGCCAGGCCCCCACCACTGTTCCACCCAACAGAGCTGAGCACAGCTCTCCCCTCCCTGGCCTCTCCTCTCTACACCCAAAGGGCCTCACCGGTTCATTTGAAAAGGCCAGTTTATTTCTGAAAATGGAAACCATTTCCACAGAACGATGCTCTCACAAGCTCACAGTTGGCTGGAACAATGCCAAGCCCACGGACAGGGCAAAGGGCCTTTCTGAGCCCTGAAGGCTGGCGGTACAGACCAGGGAGCACCCCTGGCTCAGGCCCTGGTGTTGCAGCAGATGTAGGTGAGGTGGGTCTGAGAGGAAGGAAAGGCACCTGGGGATGCTGCTTTTGTGGCCAGGAGGGCCTGACACCTCCAGCTGGCCCCCCAGGGTCCTGAGCTCAGCACCCGCCGCCTCCCCCATCCCCACTGCCCTCGGTGTCCACAACCTTCCCATCATCCCACCCCACCTCCAATGAGATCGGCTGGCTATGGTGCCAGCCCAGCTCTCAGGACAGGCTCAGGAGAGCAGAGGTAGAGTCTGGGAGGAGTTCAGAGTTCCAGAGCCATGCTAGTTCCACTGCACCCCAGCCTGGGTGACAGAGCAAGACCCTGTCTCAAAAAACAAAAGAAAGAAAGAAAAGAAAGAACACACACAGATCCTCTGACCCAGCACATCCCTGCTGAGGAGCGGCCCTGAGACAGGCTGGCTGCCCAGCAGCACACACGGGGTGGAATTCGACAGGGTGCATCCAGCAAGGAAGAAAAGCAGGGAGATGGGAAGGACTCAAAGACCAGCCCAGAGCAGAGCACAACGCTCACCGCCTCTGCAGGACGGCGTGAGAGTGGCGCCTCAGGGTGCGAACGACTTCTCTGCAGCCTTTCACAGCTTACCAAGTCTGAGTTCCTCATTTTAGAAAAAGACAAAAAAAGAAGTTGGGTTGCCTATGGCCAAAAAGTGGTGCTTCCACATGAGACCCCCACGCTCAGCCCACTCAGATGCAATGCAGAGCTCACCCACAGAAACCCCCGTACAGGCAGACACAGGCCTGCACACATGTACGTGTCCTCACTGGCACACACACAGGCACACACCATGTACATTCACCGCACAGGGTGGGGCACAAGACCCACCAAGACCCCCATGTACACAGATAAGGGTGCCCAGGGCCATAGTGATGCCCAGATGAGGCATAGATGCCCTCAGTACCCTCTGCCCAAAGACCTGGGCACACCCAGAGGCCCCTGCATGGAGTGCCTTCCTGACACACAGGCGCACACACGCACAGGCAGATATGCACACGTGCCTCCGCCGCCCACTGAGGAGTTCGCCTGGGTAAGTGAGCGCTGAGGAGACCCTGGGACAGCCGACTGCAGGCGCTACTGCCGCTCGGGGAAGGGAGGGCCTGCCTCCCGGGCTCCACGTCAGCGTGGGGGATCCACCTCCCTCCCTCACCAGCATCAGCGCTGCCACCGGGCTGGGAACCTTGCCTCCGGGGCCGAGGCAGCCAGCAGGGCAGGTCCTGAAACTCCTGGAACCTCAGCTGGGGTCTGTCGGTGAGGACCACACCTCCCCCCATCCCTGCAACTGCCTGTACTGGCCGCCACCAGGAACACACCAAGGCTACCAACTTCCAGGCTCGAAGCACTGGACAGGTCAGTCGAGAGAAGAGCAGGTGGACCAGCGGGGTCTGCAGCACCTCTAGGAGGTTGGGAGGGAGGGTGCCAACTCCAAGACCCCTGGAGGGAGGAGCTTTGGGTTCAAGGGGACCAGAGATGAGCTGGGAGGTGTTTTCAAAGGGGATCACTTGATTCTACGTAGACTGTGCATTTGCAGGTTGCTGGGGCTGGGGCAGAGTCACATCTCCTCTTCCCAGGAGGGTGGCCAGCAGCCCCTCTCTGCGGGAGGAGGGAAATGATCTGCTGAAGCATCACCAGGAGGAGGCTGGGGGAGGCCCCCACACACCCCACCCAGCTCCAGCTCCCTCTGGCCCCAGGCACTTGACCTGGCAAAGTGGCCCACAGTCTCGGCCAGAGAACCTGGAGCGGCTGTGCTCTAACAGACAGCCAGATCTCAAAGTTTCTGGTTGATTTTCTTTCCTAGAATCCAGCCCAAGGAGGCCTCTTACCAGACACCCAACTCCAAGGCACCCCCCACCTGCCCGGGGCACAAACTGTCAACGGTCCCGCCTATAATGCAGGCCGCTGGGTGTCTGGAGCCCCTTCAGAGTAGGGGTGCCTCCCCCCTCACCACAATGGGTGCCAACTTCTCTCAGGACAATGGCACCAGCCACAATGCCACCTTCTCCGAGTCACTACCGATCCTCTATGTGCTCCTGCCTGCCGTGTACTCCGGGATCTGCGCCGTGGGGCTGACCGGCAACACGGCCGTCATCCTTGTCATCTTGAGGGCTCCCAAGATGAAGACGGTGACCAACGTGTTCATCTTGAATCTGGCCATTGCTGATGGGCTCTTCACCCTAGTGCTGCCTGTCAATATCGCAGAGCACCTGCTGCAGCACTGGCCCTTCGGGGAGTTGCTCTGCAAGCTGGCACTGGCCATTGACCACTACAACATTTTCTCCAGCATCTACTTCCTGGCCGTGATGAGCGTGGACCGATACCTCGTGGTGCTGGCCACTGTGCGGTCCCGCCACATGCCCTGGCGCACCTGCCGGGGGGCGAAGGTCGTCAGCCTGTGCATCTGGCTGGGTGTCACGGCCCTGGTTCTGCCCTTCTTCTCTTTTGCTGGCGTCTACAGCAATGAGCTGCAGGTGCCGAGCTGTGGGCTGAGCTTCCCGCAGCCCGAGCAGGCCTGGGCCAAGGCCAGCCGCGTCTACACGTTGGTCCTGGGCTTCGTGGTGCCCGTGTGCACCATCTGTGTGCTCTACACAGACCTGCTGCGCAGGCTGCGGGCCGTGCGGCTCTGCTCCGGCGCCAAGGCTCTAGGCAAGGCCAGGCGGAAGGTGACCATCCTCGTCCTCGTCGTGCTGACCGTGTGCCTCCTCTGCTGGACACCCTTCCACCTGGCCTCCGTTGTGGCCCTGGCCACAGACCTGCCCCAGACCCCGCTGGTCATCAGCATGTCCTACGTCATCACCAGCCTCAGCTATGCCAACTCGTGCCTGAACCCTTTCCTCTACGCCTTTCTAGACGACAGCTTCCGCAAGAATTTCCGCGCCATGTTCCGGTGCTGAGGGGCCTGACCACCCATCATCACCCTACCCACCCAGTTGAAGTGGCCTCTTCCAGGGGACGCTCTGCCTGTTCACATCCCCATGCTGTCGTCTCCACACAGTGAGACACAGGCCCTCATATGCTGGCCACCAGACCTCCAGAGACAGCTGTGGGCATATACCTCCCATGTCTGCTTCCTGGACAGCCCCTGGGTGGTCAGCAGCAGGGATCCAGGTCAGAGCAGAAGGCCCCGGCATAGCAAGCATCCTGAGTCCAATTACCCACAAGGGAGAGACAGATGGACAAGCCCTGGAAAGTTCTGGGGCTGGAGTTCCCTAATGACAGTGGTTGGGAGGGGAAGGAACCCGAACCATGATCTCGACCCAGGCCAGCACTGTGTGGCACAGTCAGGATCCCTTGGGCTCTTCCCAAGACAGGGCTGGGAGGTGGCACAGTGTGGGCACCTCAGGCAGCAGTGCTGTGCTGCTGCAAAGGCCAGCAACACCTGCAGCAAATGAGACCACGAAATCCACTGTCATGGCCTGAAACCCGAGTGACGTTCCAGCAGTTGGCCATCCCTGCCACACCCCCATGCCACAGCCTTGTGCTCCTTTGTACCCCCCCCGCCAGGCCGTGGCCGATGGTCCTCTCATAGTTTGCTACAGAGTACAGGGCCCTTCCGCCAGGACCTCCGGGCCACCATGGCCTATGGACCATCTGTCACTTGGACAGGCTGGCGCCTGGAATTCTTCCCCCATGGTGTGGCCGGGCTTATACTCAGCCAGCAGGAGCTACATGCTGAAACTCTGGTGGGGGCGGAGTGAGGGCTGGTAACAAAGGGCAGGCGGCTCAGACACCACTGACTGTTTGGGGGGAGGGGCCAGGGCTGGTGCCAGAAGACAACCCAGGTGCACCATGGCCAGGCCCCCATTCTCGGCCCATGGTTCTCAGCTGGTTCCACGCCTGGCATTCCAGCCTGGCAGCAAGGCGTGAGCCCCCTGGGTTGGTTTCAGTCCTCATGACCCAGAACTCTGGCCAGTCTGTCCAGCTGGCACACAGGACCCCCCATTTACCACACCACGAGGTGTCCCAGGGTGTATGCCCACCTCCACCCACCCACCAAGTACCCCGGCTTTCCAGGCCACGAGGGTCCTGCCTGTCAAGCCCAGACAGCTCAAGGCTGCCTCAGTGCCCCTGCTCAGAGCAAGTCGGCCGAACACACCAGGGCCAGCTCCATCCTGCCACCTTCCCTGACAACACTGTATTAGCTATCCGCTGCTGTGTAACAAATTTCTCCAAAACCTAGCAGCTTAAAACAACCACTATTTCACAGCTTCTGTGGTTCAAGAATTAAAGTGGCATTTTGGGTGGTTCTGGCTCAGGGTCTCTCATGAGGTTGCAGTCAGGACGTTGGCTGAGGCCCTGGCATCTGAACATTGGGCAGGTGCTGGGACATCTCCTTCTGAGAAGTCTCCCTCCCCCACCCACCTGGCAGAAGGCCTCTGTTCCTCACTACATGGATGCTTCAGGGGCTGAGTATCCTCGGAACACAGCACTGGGTCCCCCAGAGCCAGCGACCCAGGAGGGAGCCAAGAGGGAGCCTCAACACATTTGAGGCCAAGTGTCAGGAGCCGTCTGCCTTCCCTTCATTCTGTGCATTGGAAGCAAGTCACATGTCCACCTGGCACTCAGGGGCTGTAGACAGTTCATTTTTCTTTAAGACAGGGTCTCACTATGTTGCCCAGGCTGCTTGCTCTCAAACTCTTGGGCTCAAGTGATCCTCCCGCCTCAGCCTCCCAAAGTGCTGGGATGACAGGCATGAGCCCAGCCTGAGGACACTTTTTGAGCCACCACGAACACACACGCCGCAAGAAGAACGAGCTGTCCCCCAACACACATGCCGCAAGAAGGACTCGTTTCCCGACTGCGCTGCAGTCACACGTCGCAAAGCAGTGGCACAACAGCCTGACGCCGGAGCCGTTGAGCAGACAAGTGAGACTGTTTCCCAGACAGACGCGCTTCAAGCCGGGGCAGAACCAGTGTGAAGCGTAATGAGTGCGGAACGAGGGGCGGGGCCCAGGGGCGGGCGGGGCCGGAGTGGGAGCGCGTGGAGGGCGGGGCCGGAGAGGGAGGCCGTGGAGGGCGGGGCCGGAGGGGGAGCGTGTGCAGGGCGGGGCCGGAGGGGGAGCGCGTGGAGGGCGGGACCGGAGTGGGAGCGCGTGGAGGGCGGGGCCGGAGGGGGAGCGTGTGCAGGGCGGGGCCGGAGTGGGAGCGCGTGGAGGGCGGGGCCGGAGGGGGAGCGTGTGCAGGGCGGGGCCGGAGGGGGAGCGTGTGCAGGGCGGGACCGGAGTGGGAGCGCGTGGAGGGCGGGGCCGGAGGGGGAGCGTGTGCAGGGCGGGGCCGGAGGGGGAGCGCGTGGAGGGCGGGGCCGGAGTGGGAGCGCGTGGAGGGCGGGGCTGGGAGTGAGCACCACGGGGTGGGAGCGGTTAAGAAGCGCCAGGGCAAGGCCCCTACACACCTTCGGGCCTGAGTCTCCCTCCTGCCCCCAGTTTGCCCTCTGGCCCCAGCGGGCATCTCTACTGCGGAGAAGGTGCCAACTAGGCTTCCTCCCAATAACCCAGACCCCTAATTCCCTCGGGCGGCTCCTACCCCATCCGCAGTCCAGCAACGGGATCCTCAGCGTCTTCTTCTCGGGTACCCAGGCAGATCAGGCAAAGGGCCTGCAGACCACCCCGCAATCCAGGGAGCGCCAGGACCCCAGGACTGGGGAGGCCCCACAGCCAGGAGGGAGGAGCAGGCAAGTTCTCCCGGGAGGCGGCCCCTCGCCCACGTCGGATGTCCGGGCGGAACGGGGTCCGCACTGAGCGGCTCAGCCCACCGAGTTTCTACGTTCTGCGCTCCTGGTCCCAGGGAGAGCTGGGTCCCGCCACCCACCTCCAGACACCCGGGAACCAGGGCTGGGCCCGCGCGAGCCCACAGCGTACCCTGGCGGGAGGGTCCGACGCCGCTGCAGACCCCAGGCCTTCCTGAGGCGGGAGAGGACCCGGGACCCTCGCGGGCACCCCAGCCTTCCCCACAACCCACAAAGAGGGTTCTGCTGTCCCCTTTGCACGGGGAAGGAAACTGAGGCTTGGTTAAATCCCGGCGACTCGACCAAGCCCAACAGCAGAGGTGGGTTGGACGAGCCGGGGGCTGGAGAGGAGAGCCAGGGCGCGCTGGGGTGGAGCCCAGTCCTGGAAGGCGAGGGAGCTGGTCAGCCTCCACCGCCCCCAACTCCTCCTGCGGTCCGGCCCCTGCCTGGCCGGTTCCTTCTGGAAGACACTGGCTGTGGGCGTTAGCCCTGGCTGCACACCCACCCACACAGGGGCCCATGCGTGAGCGTCCTCCACCAAGACCACTCCATCCCCTCGGCCCAAGAGCACAGTACCTGCCCCGGTGCAGCCTGTCCCTCCCAAATCGTCCCTGATGCTAAATCTTTGCTTTAATGGCAATGTGTGTGTTATGGACCATTTATGTTCCTCCAAAATTTGTATTTTGAAAGCCCAACCCCCCAAAGGTGATGGTACCAGGAGAGGGGGCCTTTGGGAGGTGACAGGTCATGACAGCAGAGCCCTCCTGAATGTGATGAGTGCCCTTAGAAAAAGGGGTGCTCTCGAGCTCTCAAACCCATGGCATGAAATATGAGAAGATGCAGCCTGGGGCGGGTCTTCCCCAGAACCCGACACGCCTGCACCTGATCTCAGACCTCCAGCCTCCACAGCTCTGAGGAATAAACATGTACTGTTTCTATGTCCCTGGGTCTGTGGTGCTTCACTGCGGCAGCGCAGGAGAAGACAGTGCCTGTCATTCAAACCTGTATGAAACCCTGCAGGATGTGCCCTAGAGACAAGCACTTGGACTGGAGTATGCCATGCCCCCTCTGATAGGGTCATCTGTTTTGCAGGTCAGCCTGGACTGAACCAGGCCACACAGGAACCAGCAGGCAGATGTCCATCACAAGAGTGTGCCCAGCCCCAGAGGAGGCTGTCTGCTCATCTTTCACCAAATCCCTCAGTCTGCTCAAGGAAGGGGAAATGAGCAGGAGCACGGGTTCTTCTGAGACGAAATGGGGGGAAGAAAACCCTGCAGTTCCCTCCTACTGGATCCTCGGGGAACCTCTCTTTCCAGGGGGCAGGGGAGAGGTACAGCCATTGGTTTTTAGGGAGAAACTCTGTGTGCTGAAGAAAAGGCAGGAGCCCAGCCAACGCACCATTAACTGGCTTCAGCTCTCCCCAGGACCCACCACTGAGGGCAGGGCCCATCCTGCTGAGCAGCTCAGGGCAGGTGCAAGGACTCAGCCCAAACCCCACAGCCCCCTCCCACCCATGTGCCAATCCCAGAAAAGCCGCTCCAGAAGTAAATCCCAGGTGGCAGGAGCCAGAACTCCTGTTATGAAAAGTACCCAGCCAGTGAGCCAGCGTTTATTAGGGTCCTTTTTCATGACCTGAGAGACAGACCCAGGGCAGGCTACGTGCATAGGAAGTCACACTTGCCACATGCATAAATACGTGAAGATGCACATTACATCAGCACAGATTCACAAAACGCTTAGCCTTGGCAAGAAAACACTACAGCTAGGCAGCTCCCGTTCTCAGAGACTCCTGCCACAGACGTCACGGAGACAGCATGGGCCTCCTCAGGAACAATCCCCACGGCTAAGGCTCCCCAGACCTGAAGGAGCAGGCTCTGTGGCGAGACACCATCACTTCCTGTTCTTTGCAGCTCCCTAAGGTTATCTGGCCAAGGTCTTGGTGGAAAAAATGGGAGTTTTTTCAATGTTGCAGGTATTTTAATAGTTTGTCTGTAGGAAGTGCATTTGCAAAGTCACCAACCTGCAGCTTCCATCTGTAGACCAGGAAGGGTGATTCTCTGGGTGACTGCAGCAAGGCATCCCCTGAGGTACAGATACTGCACCCCCCACCTAAGTGTCCCTGCAGCCACCACAGTCCTTGCAGCTGGGCTCAAGCAAGCCCTGCCAAGCTCCACACCTCACGCTGGCTCTGCTGCGAAGCCACCCTCCCACTGGGCAGCAAGCTCAGGCCCTGCGCAGGACCATCTTGAGGCTTGTAAATGAAGCAGGCATCACCACAGCAGAACTCTGCTGTGGCCACTGGGTTCTCCTTCCACACAGCTTCCCCCACAGCACAGCACACCCACCCACTGCTGACTTCAAGCAAAGGAGAGACTGTGAGGGGAGCCCTGGGAGGATGTGGGGACCCCCAGAAAATCTTCCCCCACCCTGCTCCAAACAGAGCGGTCAAGACCAGGAAAATGAGGCCTCTGCTTTGTGAACGACAGAGCTGCCTGTGGTGGTCACGCGGCGCCTTCCTCCTGAGCCCCTCCCACGCACCGAGAAGCAGACCTCAGCTGACGGTCCGTGGCGGGATGGTTGTTGCACTGCCAGAGGGAATGGGTCAGGGCCTCCCGCTACTCTCCTGAAGGGAAACGGGGTTGGGCCCAGAGCCAAGCTGCAGTCAGGGATGAGGCCTGCGTGGGGCAGCACACAGAAAACTGGAGGCGCAGCTGGCCCAGGCCCAGCTCACCGTCTGCAGCCAGGGACTGAAAGTCCACCTGGACACTCCCTCCTGGGGTGACCCTGGCTGCACAGCTGCAGTCAGAACAGCAAATCCTCCAGGTGGCAGCTCCAAGCTCAGGGAAAGTCCCACCCCAAAGAAAAGCTGCACTCACTGGGCGGCACCAAGCCTGTCCAGCTGCCCTGAGGAGATGCCGCAGGGCTGAAGGCAGCTGGAGTCCTGCCATGCACACAGCACACAGCACGTGGGGTGCCCACGATGACACAGCTGCTGCGGCTCCTCCGGTGTGTGCTCACCCAGGGTTCTGCCAACACAGCAGCAGAGAGGCCAAGAGTCACGTGAGGCGTGGGGGGCACGGGCGCCAGTCAGCGCCGTCCGCTGGCACAGCAGATGCTTCCAGGTAGGTCCTTGCGTGTCTGCAGCCCTGCACCAGGAGGCAGCTTCAGTTTGTCCAGGGCCTTGGAGGTAGCCCTGATGCTCTGACCTGTCCCACGATGTCGCTAGGTCCTCCTCTGGGACCAAGCGTCCTGGCCCACAGGGAAAAGCCCATCCAAGACTCTGGGTGCTCAGGGCTCGGGGTATGTCAGCCTAGAGAGCAGTGACCTGTGTGAGCTCCGTGTTGGGCGTAGATGGGCTCTGTGGGCTGACAGGCACCATGGGCAGGTCCACGCCTAGTCATGCAGGCCGCGGCACGGCCTCAGAGGTCTTGCAGGCCAGGGCAACATCCTTGGCAATGCTGCGCACGCGGTCAGACACCTGCATCTCCCGGCGCAGGGCAGATGCGCAGCAGAACTTGCGGAAGCAGGCCTTGAAATTCTCGTCCAGGAAGGCATAGAGGATGGGGTTGAGGCAGCTGTTGACGTAGCCCAGGGCTGTGCAGAAGCGCAGAATGGCCACAGCAGTCTCGCTGCCCGGCTGAACTCCCAGCCCTTGGACCAGCACAAAGACCTGCACAGGCGTCCAGCAGCCCACGAACACAGCCACCACCACCAGCACCAGCCGAGTGATACGTCGCAAGTTCCGGTCCTTCTCTCGCGAGCCCGAGAGCAGGCGGACTCCACGCAGCCGCCGGATCATGAGGCTGTAGCAGACAGAGATGATGAGCACAGGGATGATGAAGGAGAAGAGGAAGATGCAGACGGCAAACACAGGGCCCCAGTAGTCCTGCGGGGCAGGGATCTCCACCAGGCACTCGATCTCTGCAGGGAGAGAAATGGGGTCAGCACAGGCCCAGGAGACGTGGAGGGGCCACCCCAGAGCCACGGGGAGCCTGGTGAGGGGAGGAGGGGACCGCCCACTGACCTTCGTCCTCGACCTGTGCTGAGCCCATGATGGCCACAGGAACGCCAACAACAGAGGCCAGGGCCCAGATGGCCACATTGACAGCCTGGGCCTTGCTGGATGTGCGGACGTCGAGGGCGCGGATGGGGTGGCAGATGGCCACATAGCGATCCACGCTCATGGCAGTCAACGTGAAGGTGCTGGTGAACATATTGTAGTAGTCGATGGCAATGACTGTCTTGCACAGGGCGTTTCCAAACGGCCAGAAGCCCAGGAGGATGTCTGTGCCCTGAAAGGGCAGTGTCAGCAGGACCAGAGTGTCTGCCAGGGCCAGATTAAAGATGTAAATATTGGTGGCTGTCTTCATTTTGGTGTGCCTGCGGAGTAGAGGCAGAAGAAAGGCTTCACTTGGCCATGCTGGCTGGGCCGGGCAGCAAAGGGGTTCATCTTGGCCACCACAAGCTACATTGCTCCTGAGTCCCTTAACGTCAGCGTTCCCACAGGAGCTTGGTAAGTGACAGCTCCTGGATCCAACTGGAGACTCACTGAGTCAGTCTCAGGGGATAGAGTCTGGGGTCACACATCTTAACTAGCACCTCAAGTGATTCACACACACACACACACACACACACACACACAGAGGTTCCAAGCCCTAAACACAGGTCTACTTTAGAGGAGTTGCGGCGTGTAGGGTACCAGAGCACACCCTGGACTCTGCATGGGAGCAAACAGTTAGAACCCTAAGGGAAAGAGCCTGCTCTCTTCGATTTTGAGTCTCCTCCAAGACCCCTCACAGACTCAAAAGCTGTCCCTACCGTTGCCAGAGGTTTCTGAGGGCTCCAGAGTCTATAAGAACATACCAAAAGACTTCCAAGTCCACACTGCTGCGTAGCGATAGAGACACAAAATGGTGACAGGCACAGGAGGGATGCCAATGAGGTATGATTGTATCCAAGCATGGGAAAAGGTGCTGGAAAGGGCTGCGAAAATTGTTGGTGATTAATAAATTTTTGTTGCTGGGCGTGGTTGCTCACGCCTGTAATCCCAGCACTTTGGGAGGCCAAGGTGGGTGGATCACAAGGTCAGGAGATTGAGACCATCCTGGCTAACACAGTGAAACCCTGTGTCTACTAAAATTACAAAAATTAGCTGGGTGTGGTGGCGCATGCCTGTAGTCTCAGCTACTTGGGAGGCTGAGGCAGGAGAATCCCCTGAACCCGGGAGGCAGAGGTTGCAGTGAGCCAAGATAGCACCACTGCACTCCAGCCTGGGCAACAGAGTGAGACTCTGTCTTTCAAAAAAAAAAAACTGTTAAATAAATTAATGGTTGTAATAGTTGGGGGAGATTATGGTGGTCATGGTGGTCATGGTAGTGGTGATGATGGTAGTGGTCATGGTGGTGATGGTGATGGTAACGAATGTGATGATAGTAGTGGTGGTGATGATGATGGTGATGATGATGGTGATGAATGTGATGTGATGGTGATAGTCATGATAGTGATGAATGTGATGATGATAGTGATAGTGATGTTGACAGTGATGGTGAATGTGATGGTGGTGGTGGTGGTAGTGGTGATAGTAATGATGGTGATGATGGTGGTGGTGATGGCAATGATTGTGATGATGATGGTAGTGGTGGTGATAGTGATGATGGTGATGGTGGTGGTAATAGTGATGGTGAATTGATGATTGTGGTAGTGGGGTGATGGTGATAATGATGGTGTTGGTGGTGGCAATAGTGATGTTGGTGATTGTGATGGTGGTGACAGTGATGATGAATGTGATGATGTGGTGGAGGTGATAATGGTTGTGATTGTGCTGATGGTGGTGATGGTGATGGTGGTGATAGTGATGATGACGGTGATGGTGAAGGTGATAACAGTGGTGATGATGAATGTGATGGTGATGGTGATAGTGATGATGATGGTGATGAATGTGATGATGGTGGTGATAATGAATGTGATGATGGTGGTGGTGGTGGTGACAGTAGTGATGGTGATAATGGTGGTGATGGTGATGATGGTGATGATTGTGATGATGGTGGTGACAGTGATAATGAATGTGATAGTGGTGGTGATGGTGATGATGATGTGATGAATGTGATGATGGTGGTGGTGGTAGTGATAGTGGTGATAATGATGGTGATGGTGATGGTGATGATTTTGATGATGATGATTGTGATGATGGTGGTGGTGATGGTGATGGTGGTGGTGGTGATCATGATGATGGTGATGGTGGTGATGGTGATGATGGTGGTGATAGTGATGATGAATGTGATGATGATGGTGATGGTGGTGGTGATGGTGATAACAGTGGTGATGATGATGAATGTGATGATGATGTTGATAGTGATGATGATAGTGATGATGGTGATGATGAATGTGATGATGGTGGTGGTGGTGATGGTGATGGTGATGGAGATGATTGTGATGGTGGTGGTGGTGATGGTGATAATGGTGGTGGTGATGATTGTGATGATGGTTGTGGCAGTCGTATTGGCAGTGGCAGCAGCACCCGAGATGACATTATTCTGTGTGAGTTTAGCTGCTGTGAGGAATTATGGGGCTCAGTTCTGCCTCTGAGAGAGTGATTATGAATAAGCACAAAGAGGCCGCAATCACGAAGAAATGACAATGTTTACAGCAAATACCTGCACCAAGCTCTTCAGGGGGAATGTATGTCATGGAAGATTTACAAAAATACTGTTTTGATCCCTCTCTATAGAGGAAGAAACTGAGGCCCAGAGGATCGATGTTGTTTTTTTAAGGTCTTAGAGCTGCTAAGAAGCAGAGCAGGGCTCAGAGCGGGGTGTTTCTGAATACCAGGATGGTCCCACAGCCCAGTGGCTCAAAGCATGCTGTGTGCTGCCAGTGTGGCCAGGGCAGCTCCTGAGCATCTCTGGGGACTCTGGTGAGCAAGATGACCTTCCTTGTCTGCTCTAATGCAGGAAGTAGCTGGGAGAGTTATAATGCCCAGTGCAGAGGAGAGACACCATAGAGACGCCATCATGGCAGGAAAGGGGCTCAAGCCCAGGGACCACCCCAGGCTGCCGCACTCCTGAGCCGTGGCACACCTACCAGCCACAAAGGGACATGCACATCATCAAGCAGTCTACTCAGTGCCCTCACTTAGGAGTCAGCACTGGGGAGGCGCAGCTTTTCTTCCCACGCTCTTGTCTGACCATGTGTTGCCTGCACACACACACACACACACGCACACACACACACATGCAACACATGCACACACGTGCGCACTCACGCATGCACACTCGCATGCACACACGCATACACATCACATGCACACACACATACACACGCACACATGCAGACACACATGTGCACACACACATACACATGCACGTGCACACACACATACACACACGCACACATGTGGCTACATGGTCCACCTTGCTCACTTTCCAGATGGGAAAAACAGGGCCCGGGGGAACAGCTTTTCTCAGAGACTCTCAGAGGACAGGGCTGGGATGGTGGCAGCTTGAACACCCCCACTGCCCTGTCCTGCCTCTACCTACATAGCACCTCTAGTTGGGGCCCTTTGAGGTTATAAGGAGGGACCACTTGCTTTAGAGTCCTGGGTACTTTCTTCAGAATCACCTTTTTTTCTGGGTCCAGGCAACATCCTGGATCAATAAGAAACCTCATTCCAGCCACGTTATTTCCCTGCTAAAGTATCACCCATAATCCCCCACTGCCTGAAGAACAAAGTTCCCCCAACCGGGCCTTCAAGACCCTACCTGCTGTCCCCGCCCCTTCAGTCTCTCTCATCTGGATGGATTTGGGGTTCCTCATTTTCTCTGGCCAGAAAACCCTCCCTTTCTGCTTAAGCCATCCCCATCTTCTACCTGCCCAATACACAATCCACATAAAGGGTTCCTTGCCCACTCCCACACTGCCCCCCACGCTGTGCCCCATGCTGTCCCAAATACTATCCCCCGGCTATCCCCCCAGATGCCCACCACACTTTGCCCCTGGCTGCCCCCCTGCTATCCTCCACACTGTCTGCCTTGCTATCCCTCTGCTGTCCCCCACACTATCCTCCACACTATATCTCCCCATGCTATCCCCCCACACCTTCCCCGGGGCTGCCCCTCACTGTCCCCCAAACTATCCCCCACATGACCCTCCCACTATTCCCCATGCTATCCCCCCACTATCCCTCTGGCTGCCCCCAACTGTCCCCCACACTGTCCCCCGCACTATCCCCCCACACTATCCCCGGCCCTGCTTTTTCACACTGCTCCCCACACTGCCCCCAGCACTGCCCCCTCAACCTCAACTATCAGCTGCCCTCTCTTTGGCCACCGCAAGTTTCCCATATGAGCCCACAGATCATGGGCTCAACACAGACACTTCCATGAGCAGGAGCCCTGGAGCCTGAGAAGGGGTTTCAGGACCATCCCAGCACCAGCCCTGTGCCTCCCTTCACCCACCCAGGGAATGGGCTGACAAGAGTGCCTCACAGGGCCGATGTGGGGTCTCATGAGGTCATTCAAGCAGACAGCTTGGCACAGAGCCTGGTCCACAGTTCAAACAGGGGTCAGGGTGGCGACATCTCTGCCTGGGACACAGTGGGGGTGGGCCAGGGCCAGCCCTTCCCATCCCCTCCCCGGGAGGTGAGCACCCAGGGCCTCGGGATTGGCCCTGCCTCCTGGACAGGGTCAAAAACATTTAATGGAGGAAGCAGGAAAGCACCACCTGCTCAGGCCCGTCCAGAACAGCCAGCTTCCCCCTCTGCAGCTGTGTGGGACTCACCAGACAGGAACCCCATGGCCCAGCCTACCTGAGGATGACATACATGACGAGGCAGTTCCCCAGGAGCCCCCCGACACACACAGCCAGGTAGAGTCCCACGATGGTGACCTTGAGCCCAAGGGGCAGGAAGGCGCCATGGCTGGCGTTGAGCAGCAGGTGCGGAGGCAGCAGGCTGTGGTTGGGGCTCAGGAGGGACAGGTTACCCTGAAGGTGGCTGCCATAGATGACCTCCCAGAATGGGGCGGGGAAGAGGGGCTCCATGCCAGTGCCCTGCAAATCCACTCAGTACAGCACCTGGGACAGAGCGCAGAGACAAGCAGCTGCAGAGCCAGACACATGCCCAGCTGCAGCCTCCGGCACAGCACGTGTAACCCAGCAGGCACACGGACCCCCCACTGGGCAGCAGCCACAGTCACTGAGGCACATGGGCACACACGTCGGAACACACGGGCACACCAGAACACATGGGCACACATCGGAACACACGGGCACACCAGAACACACGAGCACACACGTTGGAACACATGGGCACACACATGCACAGGCAGGGACTCACCGAGACGTGACGACACGTGTGCACAGACAGGGGCTCACAGAACACAAAGACACACATGCACCCCCAAGGGCACCATCTCGTTTGCTTTAGAGACTCACATACAGGCTGCCTGGAGGCAGTTACACCATGGGACACGTGTCCACCCACAGGGACTCATGGAAACAGACACTCGTGTGCTCACAGGCACAGGGATGCCGGGACACATGTCACACACACAGATAAACACACAGATGCCCAAACCTGCCCTCATGCACACGCAGACACAAAAGAAACTGAGACACACCCAGAAACGCCTGGGACCCAGCTTCCTCCTGCCCCCAGCCCTGCTGTGCTGCAGTCTGTCAGCAGGACCCCCACCCGACCTTCAGCCCCCACCCTACCTCCAGCGGCTCAGGCCCTTACCTCTGCAACCCTCTTGGGAGCTGGGACCACCGTGGAGACCCCCACGCTCAGCCAGCCAGCAGTCGAGCGCAGGTGCAGAGCAGGGTGGAAGAGGCCCAGCCACCGCTGGCTCAGCACAGGGTCTCCTTCTCCTCAGCAGACGCCAGACCGCCAGACCAGACGCAGCAGCCCGACGCGGGGGGGAGGGGGAGGAGGCTGCAGCTCCAGAGGGGGAGGGGCTGCGCAGGCTGGAACAGGGGGCCGCAGGAAGGTGAGTCGCTGTGCCGGCCCCACACTGGATGCGGACAGACACACAGACTAGGACACACATAGAGAGATGAACAAGGAGGCTCAGACCCACAGACCCCAGATGGAGACACAGGCTCACAGTCACAGGACACACAGACGCAGACCTGGGGACGCAGCCTCCAGGAGACGCACATGGAGACGTGCACACAGACTCAGACACACAGAGACGTGGGGGTCACGACTCACACACAGAGACACAGCCTCGGACAGCTGGTCCAGAACAGCCGGAGTTGGCATTCCATACCCAGAACAGCACCCCCCAGCTGGGCTCCCAGCACACAAAAATCCCCCACCTGGCCAGCTCTCCGCAGATCAAAGCTTCTTGGTAAACAAGCAGGCAAGACTCAGCACTGGCCCAGCACCTACTGTGTGCTCCTGAAGCTGTCACCACCCCCCCACACCCGGCCACTGCTGAGCGCGCGAAGCTTCAGCAGCATGAGGCCCCGCAGAGTGACAGAGATAGGCTGAAACCCCAGGTCTGCTTGTCACTTGGAGACACGCCAAGGGCACCTCTGCCACAGCTGGGTCCCCGAGCAGTGCCCAAGCATCACTCCCCACAGACAGGGCCCTGGCACCCACAAAGCTGAACGGCTCCTTTGGAGTTGCCTCTTTCTCAGCACAGGGCTCCCATGCCCGATCCAGTGAGATGAAACGTCACAGGTCAAGGCCGTGTGGGTGACCCTTGAGCTGAATCACCAGCTCCCACCCGGTCATGGGGTCGTTCTTCCTGCACGGGCTTTGAAGGAGTGGCAGACTTCTCCCAACAGAGCTCAGATGCTGCTCAGAGCACCTTCTCCAAGAATGGGGACCTGGTTGCTAAGCAACTGGCAGCAGCGTCGCTAGGATACCTGGCAAATCAGGAGAGGATGGAACGGGCAGATGCCCCAGGACCCAGCATCCCTGGCTGTCCCCCAAGACTTATCCCTGCATCTTCACGCCAACCAAGACTCAAGGACACGTGCGAAGGCACGGAGCATGTCCACAGACACTCACGGGACACATGGGGACATGCATGCCTGCAAGCATAGAGATGCCCAGACAGGCATATGGGTGAACACAGAGACACAGATACACACTCGGAAATGCAGACACTCACAGGGATGCACAAACACTCAGACCACACACATGGAAGACGGTGCCAGGCGCACACAGGCTCACAGGCAGACCTACAGCATGCATAGACACCTCTGGGAACAGACAGACACAGACCAAGGCCATCAGACACCCAGAGGACACACACACGCAGAAACATGCTCTCTAGGAAAGGCTCAAGAGTGAGCCCGCTGCCTCAGGAGCCAAGGTTGGAAGGGATCCAGGCAGGCTCAGACCCCTGCAGCCCCCTGCCCCAGCTGGGCTCACCGAGGTCTGAGCAGGAAACCCTAGACCCTCCTACCGCAGCTTCCTGAGCCTGCCTACCCACCCACCCACAGAACCTCATTTCCTGATGGCCTTCAGCTGCCTCCCAGCCCAGGACCCAGACTGAGTACTGCAGGCACTGAGGGTGGGCAGAGAAGAGACTTTGTAAGGGAAGAGGGACAAAGGAGCCCCCACTCAACGTCCCCGGCCCAGGAGCCAGTAGCAGAGGCCAGGGCAGAGTGTGGGACACAAGCACCTCATCTCTTGCTGCAAACCCTCTCCCTTAGCATGTCTGCCTGCCACCCGGTCACCCCCACAACTTCCTCCCTGCAGCCAGAGAGGATGAAAATGTGGGGCTGGGATGGGGAGGAGGGGAGGAGGGGAGGAGGGGAGGAGGGGAGGAGGGGAGGAGGGGAGGAAAACACGTTGAGGATAGGACAGGAAGAAAGGAAGGAGGGCGAGATCAGACCTAGCTCCCTGACCCCTACCTCTTTTGGCCCCAAGCCTTCTCACCCAGCAACAGCAACCAGCCACCTGTGCCCCCACCAAGGCAGCTCCCAGCTCTGTCTTGCCTGGCGTTTCAGGAGGCGATAGAGACCTCAACTCCCTTTGTGGGAGCCATTCAGGGTCCAGCAGAAGGCCGTGACTTCCCCAATCGATCCAGAAGGTGTTCATAATCTTTTTTTTTTTTTTGAAAGAAAGAAAAAGAGAGAAAAGAAGAAAGAAAGAGTGAAAGAAAGAAAAAAAAATGAATGAAAGAGAGAAAGAAAGAGGAAGAGACAGAGGGAGAGAGAACGGGATTCTTGTTCTATTGCCCAGGCTAGAATGCAGTCTAAAAATGGGTATTAAAAACCTCTTTTATGCCAATAATTGTGCTTAACAATGGAGACAGGAAGGAATAAGAGATGAAAATAACAAACAA